>JAWQRJ010000539.1:0-20118 GCA_033557515.1 Diorygopyx duplodentatus | reverse complement strand
AAATTATTAATAAAATTTTGAGAGGAATTGAAATATCCAGGGTATTGTATTTAAAAAAAGGTAACTGTTTGCTACCATACTTTTTTGGCACATCCTGTACAAAATATTGTTTTTTACTTCAATACATTTTAAAAAACCCTAAATATTTTGTATTTCACTTTTTTTCCAGCTATTTTAGTTTAGAAAATAATCGACCGTTTCCATACATAAAAGCGACCCTGTATATACAAAAGCAGAACAACTTCTACAGGAAAACAATTACTACCTACTCAAATATTGCAGATTATATGTATAACAAATGCAAGAAACAGTGAAAACATACAACATGGAACACAAAATTAATAAAACTTGGACAGGCCAACTTTATTTTAAAATAAAAACGTGCAACACAATCAGAACACACCAGAAAAATCAACAGAACATCAAGGGAAAGCATTCATAGTTAAAACAATAATTTTATTTCTATGAAAAACATAAATAAACATTACAGATAAAAAATTGAAAAGGGAACGCATACGGGGATAATAAATACAAAAACAAATACCGAAATAAAAAATAAAAAAAAAACCTTTGACAACAAATTAACTTAATGCTATATTTATCTTATCATTTAAATGATGAAATTTATCTATTGGTGCAATGAGACAACATACAGATTATAGTGGTAAACAAAATCAATTGTTGATCAATGATTTTGTAACGTCCATTTTTAAGTTGAACTACTGTTACGTATTGCTTTTTCAGTATTAGTATCTTTCTACTAGTGTGTTGTCATTTTTATATTCTAAAATGATTTTTTTGAAGGTCAGCCTTTTTTTCTAAATCCTGCAAATATCACCCACGCTAATACTTTCGATCTCGAGACGATGCCAATAAATACATAAATAAATAAATTATTAACAAAAATAGCTCGTTTAATAGCATAAGATATCACACCAGAAATAAGCACATTAGGTATAGATTCGGTATAAAATCATTCCAATATTGGAATGATTTTGGGAGACAGAACATCCAAATAACTACACAGAGCTAGAAAATGGAATAATAGAAATATTTAAACGAGAATCGAATCAATGTGGAAACAAATGCCACAGACATAGATTTCATTAGAAGGCTGCGTAAGAGAGATGAAAATAAAGCTATACCAACAGTAGTAGGCTTTATCACAGAGAGAAAGCCAACATCGATGCTTAAAAACAAATCAAAAATTGAGAAAGGTACTTATATAACTGAAGATTTCCCTAAGAGCGCGTTGAAGAAAGGAAGGCGATGTAGAATTAATTAATTAATAAACGACGATACAATACTATCAGACACAGGATCAACAAGTACCAATTCAGGTCAGGGGTCACAAATAAAAAAACAAGCAGCGATTGATGTAAAGGTAAGGAAAACAGATGCTGAAAGAACGTAGGAAAAACAAGCAGCGAATTATCATTCCAGAGGTAGACCTAACTAACACTGAATTTATCACAAACAGGTCAATTTTGTTTTAGTAAATTTAAGGCCTGGTTGTATAAAGCATAGTTAAGTTCATGATCAAACAGAGTTAACAATGCGATTAGCCAATCAGGTTAGATAATTTTGAATTTTCAAATTTGAATTGTCCAATCAGATTGCTTAACAACGTTGTTAACTTAACACGAAGTTAACAATGCTTTATACAACTGGGCCTAAGAGTACTCTGTCTGAGTTTTTAATTTTGTACGTTTAAGTGTATAAATAAAATCATTATTATTAATAATTGTACTTAAATAACGATTGTTAATTTTGCGCTTACATTAAAAAACGTTACACAATAATGATTAATAGTTGAATCTCAATATATGTATGTTTTTAAAATGTGCTACTTACTTTGCTTATTCAATGAAACCTTAATACGCCTCTGTTGCATCCGAGCGGAATATGTAAACACGCACTTAAATTCTTTAATAAACACGTTCTTAAACATAACTCGCCCTCCAAAAATAGAATAGAAACTTGACGTGATTTTAACATAGCAGCATAATGTAATAACATTGCATAAAGTGCAATTATGTCCTGCATGTTGTAAAAATTGACAAACGTAAAAAATAAGTATGACAAAAACGTATTTTTTTTCTTTTAATCGCTGTAGAGTTAACTACAGCCTCGAAAAATCTGATTTTTTCATGTTATATTAAGAAATAAATGCTATTTAACATTATATTAAATACATTAAAAGCTTTATGATTTAATATCTGCACATTACTATCTATTTTGTTCTCTTTACTAGTTAGATTATTACTGTTTATGTTCAGTTGCAGTTTACATTGATGTCATTGTGCCACTTTTAGCGCTCTAGAGCATAACCTTGCTTATTCAGCTTCCAGCTTATACATTCGTAGTAAACAGTAACATATGTTTGTTTACTGTTTACTAATTCCGTTACAATGAACCATCGTTAACGAAAAGTTTATTACTGACGTAATCGGTGATTTTTTTGCTGCAGGAAACTGTTGTAATTAAAAGTGCTATTTCCTCGCAATTTTTCGTTTCCGCTAACGTAATTTTCCGGAAGAAATTATCATCTTGAACGTACAATTTGTTTAAGAGTTAAATCTCGAGTGTAAGGTACTAATGGGCACTTTTATGGCGACGATGGCACTAACTTCGTGTCAACTCTTTTCATGCGTTAGAAAGTGAAATTGGTTATATTTAGCATAACGAGGAAGTAGTATTGGTGTGTTCGTTTGTAAGTAGGCAGACACAAAGTAGTATGCTACACAAATTATATATAAATACAAGAAGGCTTTAGGAGAAATGATGTAAATATACTATTTATGGACTTTGTTAATGCACTCGTAACTTATATTGCCTAGTACTTATTTTATATTTTTTCCATTGTGTTCGTTACTGTACGCTGCACCCACGAATTTATTTATAAGCAACACTTTTGCGGTTATCCAAACATTTCTTGTTTCAAGGATTTTTGCAATGCAATCGGGTCGTAAAAGGTCGTTTTCCAAAACGAACGTCTTGAATAAAAGTAGGTTACTTGTCGGATTTGTCGGTAAAAAAGCAGTTGTAAAATTATTTGTTGTGCAAGTTGAATTAAACTAGCGTTAAGCAAATTATTTAATACTATTGTGATTTGAAAATGTATACTTTTGAAATAAAAAAGAGATAAAATTAACACCGCTTATATCAATTAATCTTTAATATCTATCTGTTCTCAGAAAGGAAGAAAAAGTGCAATATAAAAACACCCCATACAAAAAACACCTGGAAAATAATAAAATCAATTAAGAATAAACTTAAAAACTCCTAAGCAATGTTTACAAAACCTGATAAGGATGCTGGTATCGTTATAATGTTCAAAGACGAATATATTAAAAACACTTTAGATATTATGATAGCTAATAATTACATAGAAATAAAAAGAATCCAAAAAACTAAATGCATTATCTATCTTGAGATCTCTTATGCTCATAAACCCTTCCATTCCGGCACTATATTCACTACACAAACTTAAAAAAAAAATCCTACTAGACCTATCACTTCCTACTACAGCTCTCCAATATTGTCTCTCATCAAAGTTCTACTTAATGTATTTCAAACTATATACTTTACACCAAAATATTCTACAATAAATTCAAAACATTTTATTTCACAAATATATCTCTTAAAGGTGTGATTATAGGATGGTATTATTTGACACAACTAATGTGCATGCAAATTTTTTAATTTATGCTAATTTAACGATAATTTCAGTGGCCCTGTAGCAGTAGATTATCTCAATAGCTTGTTATCGTATATCATCTTCCATAATATTATTTTCAACGCAAAAAATTATATAATTAATGACGGTCTGCCTATGGGTAGACCCATTTCTGGTTTGCTAGCAGACATATATCTTAACCATATAGAAACTAATTTTATAATAAACAAACAAAATCCAGTTTACGATAACATAATTAAATGGACAAGATATGTAGACGATGTAATAATTAGTAAAAATGAAAAGAATGTGAACAAAAATAAAAGGGCGAAATAGAGTAAAAAATAATGAAAATTATATGTTTAGAATAATTGGGAAATTGATTAATTAATAATAAGTACCAAATAAAATGAAATTCTATTAAATGTAATGTAAAGTAGAAAAATAAATTTTTTTAAATATTTTTTTTCTTATTAAAAGGGTCTGAGGGAATGGTAAATATGTGGAATATTGTTTTCCTATTGATCATTAAGTAGTAAGCTGATTTTTTAATTGTTGGGTCATGAAAAGAATTAAATGGGTTGTGTAGGTTTCCTATAAATGTCATAATTAATTGTCTGTGGGGATGTTATTAAAGTGATATCTAAAAAATGTCACCCATAAGTCCGCTAAATGAGGAGCCCATAAGTTAACCTTCAATCATTTTGTAATATTTATTGTTAAATGTAAATTTTGGTTAATGCAAGCAGTTAAATGTTTTGTAAAATTATTAGCATATGTGTTATTGTTTGAGTGATTATTAATGATTTATATAGCCAGGGAAATTGTTTCGTTAATAGGTATGTTAGTGCATAAGTTAGTAATGTCAAATGATAAAGTTGTATATTCAGAAGGTAGTACTAAATTGGGGATATTATTAAATAAATTGTAACGATTTTTTATAGTATATTTAGGTGTAAATTCAACTATATTTTTGAAAAAATTTATTAAGAATTTAGAAACAAAGTATGAACTATAGAATAGATATTAGAATTAGAAGAATTAGAAGAATTAGTGGATGTTATAGTTGGTCTAATTGGAATGTCATTTTTGTGTATTTTGGGGAGTCAGTGTAGTTTAGGGGATATCGAGTTCGTAGGTAATGCTTTTTTAGGATTGAAGTTATATTTATTTAAAGTCTCTGAAGTATTTTTTATGATTTCTTTGAAATTATTGGGAAAAGTTAGTTTAGGGTTTCTCTGTATCTCTACAAAGTCATTTTCTTGTATAAATTGTTCTGTATATTTATAAAATATTTATCTTCTATATGTAGTAGTGTTGTATGGTTATTATGTCTTATATTATATTTTTGAAATATATTATTGGAATAGTGGACATCGTAACCATTGTTAGTTTGTTGTATTAATGTTGTAATACAACAAATTAATAATGTTGTATTAACTCTGTTTTGATGTTATTAAAACTGAGAGAAGTATTTTTTAGTCAGTATATATAAGAAATGAAAGATGATTTTTTAATTGTTCGGCCATGAAAAGAATTAAAGGCGATAATAGCGTCGATTGTTATTAAAGTTTTATCTAAAAAATTTAAGGTGTGATTATTTTCTAATTCTATGGTGAATTTTATTTTAGGGTGTTCTATATGTAGTAGTGTTGTATGGTTACTATGTCTTATATTATATTTTTGAAATATATTATTGAAATAGTGGCCATCGTAACCAATGTTAGAAGCAATTTGTTGTATTTATGTTGTAATACAACAAATTAATAATGTTGTATTAACTCTTTTTTCATTTTATTAAAATTGAGAGCAGTATTTTTTATTCTGTATATATAAGAAATGAAAGTTGATTTTTTAATTGTTTTAACATCCCCACATAATTAATTGTATGTGGGGATGTTATTAAAGTGATATCTAAAAAAAATTATCTAAACACTTTAAGGTGTAATTTTTTTCTAATTCTATATTTTAGGGTGTAATGTATTATGAAGTTGATTTATAATATTTATATTTGTAGTGTCAATTACGACGAATATCGTCTACATATCTGCTCTATAATATAATTTTGTTAATGAATTCGAAATTGTTGTTGTGTATAATTTGTTCTAAATGGTTCATGAAAATGTCACTCATAAGTCCGGTAATTGTAAGTGAGGAGCCCATAGGTAAACCTTTAATCATTTTGTAATATTTATTGTTAAATGTAATATGGTTAATATGTATTTTGGTTAATGCAAGCAGTTAACAGTTATAGCTAAGTTATTAGCATCTGTGTTATTGTTTACGTGATTATTAATGATTTGTGTAGCTATGGAAATTGTTTTTTAATATGTATATTAGTGTATAAGTTAGTAATGTCAAATGATAAAGTTGTAAAGACAGAAGGTAGTACTAAATTGTGGATGTTATCAAATAAATTGTAACGATTTTTTCTAGTATATTTAGGTGTAAATTCAATTATATTTTTGAAAAATTTGACTAAGAATTTAGAAACAAAGTATGAACTAGAATGCCATTTTTGTGTATTTTCGGGAGTGAATGTAGCTTAGGGGTTATTGGGTTCATAGGTAGTGCTTTTTTAGGATTGAAATTATATTTATTTAAAGTTTCTGAAGTATTTTTTGTGATCTTTTTGAAATTATTGTGAAAAGTTAGATTAGGGTTTCTCTTTATCTCTACAAAGTCATTTTCTTGTATAAATTATTCTGTTTTTTGAATGTAATTTGCGTTGTTCATTAGGATTATTCCAGCGTTTTTATCACCTGTTGTAAGTATGGTGTTTTCTTCTTTTATCTTTTTTTGTAGGTTCCTTCGTGTGATGTTTTCAAAAATCACATTATAATTCTGAATTAGGTAATATTAAAAATTAGGAATAATTTTGAAAATTAGAAAAAAATCCGCGGCTGTCCCGAAGGAATTATAGATATGCTTTTTTTAAAGAAGTGTTTTAATTTTCTCCATCTTTTGACTATAGCTTCTCTGGATCAAAACAAGTGAACATTAACATCTGGTTGAAATTGGTGAAAATTTAGATTTTCATTTACAAATTAACGATTTGCCATATATCCTTCTACGTTACATGTACATCGATTTTCAACCCTAGAAATTTCAACCCTAGAATAATAAATAGTTGTAATTTATTATTATAGGGTTCAAATTTTTTGTGGCATGTTTGTTTACAAATTACAATTATCTTAAAACTTATGTTTGTGAAGTATGTTTTATAATTGCAAAGTTATATAACAAAAATAGCAACATAATTATGCAGAAAAGTGCTCACAAATTATCTAACGCGTGAAAGCAACTTTTCTATTTCATATTTGCTTGAAAGTTGTTAAAGTTGTTAAAGCTATTAATGCGTTTATTCAGTATTTTCATTTAAGAATAAAATTTTGTCGCAATATCCTAGTTTTTTTTATTTAAAAAGATGCCTGGTGTCATTTGTAACACTTAACATTCTTAATTAGAATGTACAAAAATTCAAAGATTTAATAATATATACGGGGTATAAGATTGCTATTAGGTAGCGTCATATATAAAAAGGTCACCGTGTGTATGGGAAAATAATTTTAAGTGCATTTTAATAATAGTGCATTTCTTCTGCACCTGGCAATTAACGTGCATCTAATAAAAGGTAAGATGATGTATTGGTGGAATATCTATTTCATAATGTTTCAGAGTTTGGTAGTTTGGTGTATTTACAAAACAAGCAAGCACTTTGCTTCTAAAAACGTTTGCTTTAATTGATATTGATTGGATGACACATAATAACACGTAATTAATTCTCCATAAAGTTGTTGGAATTTCCAAGTAATTTTACAATTATTCACTGCATGCCTTCAGTGTCAGGATCTGTCACCGTCATTTTAAAGTACTAATCACGTCTGTTTTCAATCGATTTGCATTTGCACGTAAATTGATAATAATAAAGTAATTTTCTACGAGACGAAATACTGCAGACAAAACCAATCTGGTGCAGGTGTTTTTTTATATATAAATACTGCACGCATCTTTTAATGACTGCCGTACACCTTGACCAACCCACGAGGCACTCCGCACGATGAGTAAGTGAATTCACGTCGCGACGTAAACGCTAGAACGTGCAGACTTGTCTCTCTGTTAACTTCTCGAGGAACCCCATGCATCTGGTGGTCTAGTCACCTTCGTTCAGGCGTCACTTTCGCCCGCCGCGGTGGTCAATTGGAGGCTTCCTTCCAGCTTGCATTTTGCACGCAAGAAAACACACCGTACTGTTTATAATAGTCCTGCGAATTTATCAACGGACCAGTTGTGTGCCCAACACGGCGGTCGTCAAACGCCATGGAACCCATTGAGAATTTCGACGATAACAATTATTACAACAACGATAACAACGGTGACAATGAACCAGTCTTCAGGATGCCCAGTTTGAGCGAAATGGAGGGTAGGCAATTTTTTAATTTTTTAAAAAAATTCACATAGGTACAATTCAATATAACTATGTATTGAATTGTACTATTTAGAATTTTACTAATTGCTGTTGTCGTATGATTTTGACAAATTTACACAAGCTGCTATGCTTTCTGTTTTCTATTTGATATTTATATTTATGCTATTTTTCTATTATTAAATTGATTTGCAATTTTTTTCTGTAAATTTTTCTAAATTATATAAATCTTGGTCGTGATCTACCTGAAGTTTGCTATTTATAATTAATTGTATATTATATAATATATAATTATATGTTAAATATATAATTAATGCATTTGTTACACTCAAGTATCTGTGTGTAGAAGAGCAGGAAATTTTTCTCGGTATTTTTTTAAACAAATTCATGAATTTGGCTTGTAAAAAAATTCGCAGAGTCATTGTGATCATTGACATTTTACAACAAAACATAAACCACCCAACATAACGACGTATTGTTGTTATTGAATTTGGTAACAATGGTTAATTGTAATTTACCTACAAGGCAATTTTAACGTTACAAAGTTGCAAATCATTTAGAGATAGGCATAAATAAAATAAAACAACATTTATAATACTAACCGAAAATAACGTTTAGAAGTTATGGCATCTTCGATCTCACAGAATTATTACAGTTAGATATGAATTTTATTTTAAATTTTGAATTTTAAATTTTGATTTAATTCTAAAATTAAAAAAATGCACATACTGTACACACATTGCGCATACTTTACAAGGCATATATTGAAATTAAGCTTTAAATTTCAGTAAAGCTTAATTTCAATATATTATAGGTTTAGGATTTCAATATTCTAAATAAAATAGTAATTTTATATGAAAGAATATACTGAAATTTATAGCTTAACTTCAATATGCTTACATAGGTTTAGGATTTAAATATTCTAAATAAAATAGTAATTTTATACGAGAACATACTGAGATTTAAAGCTTAATTTCAATATATGCTTATATAGGGTTAGGATTTAAATATTCCAAATAAGATAGTAATTTTATATGAGAATATATTGAAATTTAAAACTTAATTTCAATATATGCTTATATAGGTTTAGGATTTAAATATTCTAAATAAAGTAGTAATCTTATATGAGAATATATTGAAATTTAAAGCTTAATTTCAATATATGCTTATATATAGGTGTAGGATTTCAATATTCTAAATAAAAGAGTAATTTTATATGAAGGAATATACCGAAATTTAAAGCTTAATTTGTTTGTATAGGTTTAGGATTTAAATATAATAAATAAAATAGTAATTTTATATGAAAGAATATATTGAAATTTAAAGTTTAATTTCAACACATGCTTATATAGGTTTAGGATTTAAATATTCTAAATAAAATAGTAGTTTTATATGAAACAATATACTGAAATTTAAAGCCTCATTTCAATACATGCTTATATAGGTTTATGATTTCAATTTCCAAATAAAATAGTAATTTTATATTGAATATGCCGAGCTTTAAGGTTTATTTTCATTTATTTTTTTAGTTAATTTGATTCTTTTTAAATAAATAAAAATTATATAAAATAGGCTGTAAGATTTATTTTCAATATTTTTTAACTAATTTGAATTTTTTTAAATAAATAAAAATGATATAGACTATGCCGCGCTTTAAGGTTTATTTTCAATAATTTTTTTTAGTTAATTTGAAAAATAATTTGCTTTTTAACCGACTTGAAAATAGGAGGAAGTTCTCAATTCATCGCGTGGGTTTAAAAACAATAGTTTTGGCCCCCGAACAAAGCATCTGTGAAAGATGCTTTGTCGGTCAAAAATAAATCAAGCGTATGAATGTTATGGAAAAATTCATAAATTATTATTATGAATAATTAAGAAATGAGTAGGTGATTGAAGAGTTGAGTGAGAATGTCGTCTCATTCTCTGCTAATGTTACTTCGTTAAAAAAGCCTTCATCAGAGAAAAAATAAAATCAAAACATGATACACTGAATATAATTGCGAATCTATGTTAAAAGCAATATTAGAAGCAATATTAGAAGCAACTTACACGTGTTTTTACAATTTGAGGTTAAACTGACGTCAAAGAACGATATCGTGTCAACAATGAGAGGATGTTGTCGTTACTAACTTTCGTGAGGAAATATAATGAAGGCTTAAATAACGGCTAAAAGCTAAGAAATAACAAGTTTTTTTCTATCCTTATGATTTATTAGCAGTAATTCCGACAAGTTTTAATTTTCCTACGTTTTTCTTTTTAATTTATTTATTTGTAGTGAGTGAAAAATCTAAGATAAAACCTAAGAAAAACCTAAATTAAAGAAATATACCAGAACAACAATCGTAAAAATACAAATGCTTATAAAAAATATATATTTTAGGAAATTTTATTGAAAAAAGTTGGGATTAATAATTCCATGATTTACAGATATGATTACAGGGATTTATAATGGAAAGGAAATGGACACGCTGTATATTTAACGTATGCAGTATAACCATTTAATTAATACAGACTGCGATTATAGCTTTGTGGCTACTGGGATAAAAGAATAAATTAGGGAAGTGCTAATGAGTTCAAAAAATCGAACTATATTTTATGATTTTACGAATATAAAAAATTATATTTTAGGAAATTTTAAAATTAGGCACATTTTAAAACTAGTAACACACACTACCGGTTCATAGCGGTGTATTTCTTAAGTAGAGCACCCTCTATATATTTTAACATAACATCGTTGCCAAGTTATGAATTTTAAAATTATTTTTTTCGATTATGTTAAATAATTTGCACCGCCATTCAGTTATTTTTATAGTGGATGACATCTTAGCAAAGATTGTTTTATTTGTAAGTAGTGTTTGAACTACTTACAAATTTTTATAGAGGTGTTTGAAATTGTTGTTTAAATCTCGATTTATCATTTTAAAATTAGTAACACACACTTCTATGAACCGCTCATAGAGGCGTATTTTTTAAATAGAGCACCCTCTATATTTTTAACCTAACATCGTTGCCAAGTTATGATTTTTTAAATTATTTTTTCGCCAATGTTTTATATTAAATAATTTGCATCAGTCATTTTCATAGTGGATAACATCTTAGCAAGGATTGGTTTATTTGTAAGTAGTGTTTGAACTACTTACAAATTTTTATAGACGTGTTTGAAATTGTTGTTTAAATATCGGCATTTTAAATTGTCTTTTTCTCAAGTTTTTAAGTGAAACACCCTATATTATGTTGGGTTGGGTTGAGTATCCTTTATTTGGTAGCAAACTTTTCGAAAACTATTGAAGATAAGGATAGGAGATAGGAGAAGAAGGAGATAGAAGATAGGATAGACACCTTTATCTTCAATAGTTTTCGAGAAATTTCTTTTTAAAGAAGAAACCAGAAAATTTTGTCCCTTAGTTACGATTTTCTTCAATGAGGTTTTCATCTTTCCGGTTTGTTTTAAAAAATGCCTTATCTCAAGAAAGAGGTGGTCCCTAACTAAGAAATTTCCATTTTAGTTTAGCGAGTTCTAAAGCTGAAGAAAAATGATTCAAAATAAATTAAAACTGGTTGATTTAAGTGAGATTTTGAACAATGCTTTTTATGGAAATTAAATATTTTTAACTAACGTTTACTTAGTTTTAATAAAATCAATCAGTTTATTTCAAATCATTTTCTTTACCGTAAAATGGGGTTACTTTGCCCGCTTTCCACCATATCACCTTTCCTCCATCTCTACTCCTTTTGGTTGAAAAATGGAAAACTTGATAACTTTGCCAGTCACCTGCCAAACAGGGGTCATCATTCAATCATTTTGCCCACCTATAGATTTCTTTACTATTCAGTCTCTATATAACATTCTAGGGGCGGAAAAACTGAATCTTGAGCAGGTAAAAACAGCTCAACCAGGAACAATCCTGGACTTTGTCAAAAGTCCTGGACTTTGTTAAAAGACACGTCTTCTGCAGGTGAGCTATGGTATCTACAGGGCACAAAGGACACAACGATACAGTTCAGGGTCATAAAAGTGAATCACCTCTCAACAATAATAATAATAATACTTTTCAGTCTCACAAATCATATATGAAGAATGTGGGTTAAATCAATCTTGCTATGCAAAAAAGAAACAATTTACAATTAATTTTTTTGTTATATTTATTCTTTCTAGGTACATTACTCAACAGAGACAAAAATATTCAACAAACTCGACGACTGTATTACTCCTATTTTAGGATGTAAATATATAAACATACCAAAGAATTGTTTTCAAAGAAAAAAACGTCTCCGATACGGGACTCGAACCCGTGTCTTCCGCTATCCGGGCGGACGTTCTAACCTCGGGTGGTTCAGAGGTTAGAACGTCCGCAGGGATAGCGGAAGACACGGATTCGAGTCCCATCTCGGAGAAAAAAAAATCGTTTGGTAAGAGACAAAAATTGCTAGATATTTTTTTGTTTTTAGTTAAAGAAATAAGAACTTTAAGAATATTTTCGACCTTAAAAAATACTACTTTTTGCTAAATACTCCCTAGATTAATTTCTTAACATATTATAGACTTAAAAATGAAGAAATAATTGGACATAATCAACCCAATTTTCTTCCACAACCTTGTGTGATATTTCCCAGCATGATATTTATTTAAGGTTTATATTAAAACAAAACGGCCAATTCATATTTCACCATCGTTATATATGTATGCCATTAATAAATATATCAATTTGTACTAACATTGGAGTACGTTGGCCTGCTTAGATAAAAGTTTTCTTCAAAACTTGTTTTGCAACCAACGTATAAAACTGGTAATAACAGCTGATAACAAATAAAAGTTGACGGTATCTTTGGAACTCGCAAAACTAAACTGGAAATTCCTTAGTTGATGACTGCCTCTTTCTTCACTAATTTTAAAATGTTCTTTCTTCAACCTGATTAACACTCCACTAATTAATTTCTTTATCCAAGTAGTGACAAAGGAATAATTGAAGACCTAAATATAATAATAATTGAATTGGTGTGCTAAAAAATGTGTGCTAAAAAAAGGTGTGCTAAAAAGGTGTTAGCTACAAAGGTGTGCTAAATGCACACATTGTGGTTCAATAAAGCTTCTTCTAAATGACAAACAAATGAAGAAATAAATCGCCGTCTATAAATAAGTAATACACTAAAAAGTGTTTCAGTTGGAACATGACAGCTCTTTAAATTTAAAATTGAGCTTGAAGTTGGCGGAATAGCGATTTCAAAAAGGCACTAAATTTAAACTAGTTAACGGGAAGAATGCATACAGGATCTGCGTTTTTGTTTCAACGACTTCAATAAAGGATTAGATATTCAATTCTTCACGTATGTACTTCTTAGATTAAATTTAAAATTTAACACTTTCGTCAACGTAGGGGAGATATAAGGGAGAGAGCACTCTGAGATATTTTTTCTGACATTTTCTTGTCTTAATTATTAATGATGCCACATTTTTCTTAAGTAATTGTTCCCTTCCACCTCCATCAATACCTCTGCGGAAATTCCATTCTCCCATGTACTCTTATTGTTTTTTTTAATTTCCCATAACTTTCAATGTGTCTAGAGTGATTCCATACACTTATTATTTTCTTTCGCTTTCTATTTAATCCTTAAATTCATGATAATTATTATCCTCTATTGAAATCTATTTCTGAAGCATTAATTAAAACGCTACGTAAAAACGTATGAACTATTTATTACTGTAATTCTCTAATTCTCTATCAGGTGCTCCGAGCTGCGCTCGGATTTGCAGTGTTCGTCCCAGTTTACACATACTATAAGTATACCCTAACGTAAATGATTACATTTTGTTTTATTTCCAAAAATTACTAAGGATTAAATTGCTGGTTCAGCTTGGCTGGGTTTCCTAAGTACTATTAATTATATCGATAACTATTCTTTGATTTAATTTCTATTATTTACAATTTTTATGAACGTCTTCCCGAAGAGAAGACATGCCAAGAATATGAGGCTAACAATCTTTTCGTCGTAAGCATAATCGAAATTCGCATTATCGTAATTCTGTGTATAATTAAACGGAAAGGTTCAAAACCATTCAGAATACATTTGTAGTTACTTTGGGGTACTGTTCATTACACGTGAAAAATTACCGATTTTCAAGCACTGAAAAGCGATATAAAATGGTTAGAGACAAAACGAATCATTATTCCGAGTGTAATTGTTTGATTGAGTGTTACATATTAACATTGCTATCAAGTTTTGATACCTATCATTAAGTACGTAGATACCTAAACAATTTAACTTGGCAACTTTTCTATATTTTTATATCAGACACAAATAATAATCTATCTACAGGACAAATCTATCAGTGTATCAAAAAAATGCATCCATTCATCATATCTTTCGATATAAACAAAATCATTTGTGATTATTAAATGAAATTGATTATCTTCAATAATTATCTCTAATAGTTTTTTCCTCGTTAGCAGAAAAAAACCTGTTTTATATGATTTTTGCATAATTTAAAACTCAATCAATTTCAATGCCATTGCACAGCAAACTTTCTGTTATAAAATAATGCCCGACAACAATGATTGAAGAATACACCTTTATTACCTCTTGCTTGCACTTTGTATTTGTGTAGTTATCCTTGATAAAGAAACAGAAGGCGATTCAATGCGTTTTTTCTTTTACAGCATCGAGTCGTTCTTGAAAGTGCATGTCATCATCACTCTTCTGCAGTGCAACACCACACTCCACAAATGCACTTGTGAATGTTGTTGCCTTATCTGTGTTGTAATGGTTCTGTTATGAAGAAATAATGGCAGATTGATTAGCTTCAGCTCTGTTTATTTAGGATACGTTTGATGTGTTGTTCTTATCTTATCGTTTCTGTTTATTTTTGTCTTCGTATCCGGCGTGTATTTGAAAAAAGCAACTGCCAGTCAGTGCGTGTCCTGATTTCGAGTGCCCCTCTATGTATAGCTAAAAAAGATTTTATTCGACAATATGGCTTTTAAGGAATCATGGGGTAATGCAGTTTTAATTTTACTTTTTGCATAGTACAATAATATAATAAACGATACAATAATATAATACAGTAATAAACAACTAATAAATGTAAATAAACATAAAACAATTAATAATCACGATATCTTGTTTCATAATTCCACGCTTGCTAAATTAAGACTTTCTAGTACTTAATGTGAGTACCTATATAATAATAATAGCTTTATTCCGTATTCGTTGCTATTATTATTTTCAAATATTATCGAATCAGTTTGGTCTTTGTGTATGTGTTAAAAGCGAGCATAACTCTTACTCCTTAACTATATAATTCTTAGGTAAATATATCGAAGTAGGTTTATGTCAGTATAAACTGGATGCCCAATATTTGTGGGCACTCGTTGTAATGCACGAGTGATTTTGCTTTTACATTTATTATACAGAAGTAAAGGCAATAATCAATGACTAATATAAATTGTTTCATTCATGACTACATAATTAAATACTTTTTGGTGTAAAGATTATTCTTATTTTCTTTAAGAGTAGATTAAAAATAATTCACCATAAGCCAGTGAACTTTTACATATTTCATAAGGGGATTCTTTGAATGTTTAAGCTGCATTACAACAAATCGATATATAATTGAAATTATTTAATACTTCACGAATGAGTGATTTCTTGAAATATACAAATCAAAAATGTTCTCACTCAATCTCAAACGTTCAAAAATTGTAACCACATAATCAATTGGATAATTAGTTTTGTGGTCAGCCGATTTAGCTGAACTAAAGTTAATAATGCGCATATACCAATTGGTCAACCGGTTATGTTACCACAAAATAATATAAACTGAACCGATTAAAATTCTAACACTGTTTTCTGCTCGACCATTGCTTTTACTCGTAAATAAAACCGACTTAACTCTCGCTTCACGCTGTTGCATTAATCATTTCCACTTTCAACGTGAATTTGTTTCTTTTCAGCAAGACGGGCTTCATAAGAACCCCTTTTTGATTTATTGATGAGTATTGCCTATTTAGAATGTTGCACCTCTTTTATTTCCAACACTTTGTATGCAACTTCAATTACCAATTGCTTTAAGATATTTTGTTTTTTGTTTCAGATTGGATAATGCCCGATGAAGGTGTTAGGATGGAATTGGACTTATCCGATCCACCGAAAGAATACTTAGATTGGGCCGAAAAGGAACTGGGAGAGACGCCGGAACTTAGAGAAAAGAAGTTAGACGAATTGAGAAAAATTATATTGGGTAAGTTAACAACGACTTGTTGAAGACTTAAAAGAAGTAATTTATTTTATTTATTAATTAAATTTTCTTGAGCAGTATATAAGTACCATTTCCTTTAGTCCCCTTTCTTCCGGTTTGGTTTACTTTAATTAGTTTAGTAGGTTAGCGTTTGTTATAGTTAGCAGTTCGCTATGTCTGAAACGGAAATGCGCAGTAGAAATTCTAAACGTTAAGTCTGTTTTGCTGTCACTGTTTGCTATCTGTCACATTATTACGTTGCTGCGCGCCAGAACCTATTATTCAACAGCAAATGGAAACAAAACTTTCTAAAGTTGTCTTGAAATAATGAATAATTGTCCAAGCAGACTGGCCTATTTTTAGCCTATCGCTGCTTTTCGCTTTTAATCATTGGGAAAATGCACGCTATAAATAGAGCGTGCAATAAAAGAAAATTGAACCTTATTGGAAGAACAACAAAAAAAGAAGTACTAAAATAGTTTATGAACTGTCAGATTAGTTCAATTGCACCCAAGAAAACTAATTGATAATCTCACTTATTATTATTACTTAAGATTTTGTTAAAATTCCAGTAGCGACTAGAAAATAAAATACGGTGTCGACAGTAGCGAAAAACGTCTATATGCATACTTACTTACATAACGTCCGTTCACTGCAATCATTACACGCAAAAATATCTTAAGAAATACCGCGCTGCGATTGCGTGGAAATCAGGACATACGAAAGATGATAGATAACTTAAGCACAGTTCACATCTACTCGCTTATCATCCATCTTAATTCATCTGTGGTTTTGGTAGTAGGAGCACACAAGTGTCTACCGGACTTAAGTAAGTTTAACTAAGTGATTCGACGTTATTAAACGTCTAACCTACTTCTCTGGCAAAATCAATGCATTATAATAAAAAGTGAATTTTCCTAGATGCCTCACGGGAAAGCCGCCTTCTTGACCCTGATATTCCAGATTTTTAAGATGGTTTGTTTGTAGGAAATTGCTCTAAATGGTGGCTAACGCTGGCATTGGACGTAAAGTTAGAAACTTGCGGTTTAATCGCCTAAAATGGTTTTATTAAGTTCCGCCGTGCAATTTGTGGTTTGCGGTCTGCAATTCAAGCGCAAAATTATTGCATAGATTGGACTAAAAGAGCTGTTAGCGTATGTTGAATGGGTTATTAGGTGTAACAATTTGTGCTAATCTGCATTTGAAATAAACAGAATTTTCTTCCATATTACAAAAAATCCGTAATCTAAATCACCTCAATATTACATTTAATTGCATATATAAATCGGTAATCTCATCAATTATTGAAGCTGTGGTTGAGAATTATTCAAGTTATAGATTATAATAGTAAATATTATTTGAAACTCCATCTGTATTAGTATAGAAATGAGATTATTAAATTATTTGTTTATATTTTTTTAAGCCATTGTACTGTTTTAAATATTGCTAGCATTTTCAAATAAGTCGTCGAATATTCTAATAATTTGCTCTTTTCAAACTTTTACATACAGTATTTTGAAAATGTCTTCTACTTCTGGCCTTCGCCAATAACAACACCAAACTAGAAGAAAAATTAAATTACATTGAATATGAAATCTACATAGGATTTCAAAATAATATACACATCCAACAATTTATAAATATACTGCAAAAAAAGTCTAGGAGTAAAATTTAATTTTCCAAAAACTAATCACACTAGAGATGCCTTTCACACAATAAAAAATATTGAAAAATAATAACCGCACATCCAATAAAAATCAAATTAGAGATAATGTAGTAAAAAACATAAAAAATGTATTCAACCACAAACAGAATATACAAGAAAATGCTAAAAACAAATTTTACGACAAAATCCAAAAAGAAACACAACACTACATAAAAAACAATCCCAACATAATCATCACTAAGGCCGACAAAGGACAAAAAACAGTAATACTAAACAAAGAAGACTACATGAAAAAAGCAACTGAACACCTTAACGATACAAATAAAATTATTGTTAGAAATCCAACAACAAGGTTAGAAAAAGAATGTAATCAATTAGTAACAAAGTGGAATAACTAATTGAAAATCTGTGAGGACACACAGAACAATTTATTATCAAACAATTCTAAACCACCCAGAATTTATTTTCTACCGAAAATTCGTAAAGAAAACATAGTAACCAATAGTAAGTGCGATAGATGCACCAACATATAAACTATCTAATTTTTTATCAAACATAGTTACGAAAAGTATAGGAAATCAACTGGTGTTGCTCAATCACACGACTTTCTCTCACCTCCGATGTTTTCTAAACGGTGCGACTTTGGGCAAATATATGTGAATAAAATTTGATAAAAAATTCGACAAAAGACCAAGAAATTCGACAATACGGAAGAAACCGTAAAATCGACCAATTCAACAAAATGAAAATTTAATAAAATCTGCCAAATCGAGAAAAATAGCAAAATGGGACAGACATTCGACAAATTTCACAAAATCTGCAAAATGTAAAATCAACAAATTTAAAAAAATTAAAAAGAAAATTGACGAATTTTGTAAACGTGGAAAATTTCAGGAGAAATTTCAGCAAAAATCTCGAAAAAAAAACAATAAATTCGACTAAACTGATAAAAGAAGTAAAATCAACAAATCCAACAAAGCCTTGAAACTCGGAAAATAAATAAAAAAGCTTATAATGGGCAATAAAGCTTATAATATTGAAAACATTCTAAAATTGACAAATTCAACAAAATAGGAAAAAGCACAATAATAACCAAATTCTATAAAATGATAATTTCAATTTATAGAATTTGATAAATTCAACAAAATACAATAAAAACAAATTTGATCAAATTTAGAACAAAACTGATAAAATTGAAAAAAAAACGTAAAATTAAGAAGAATGAAAATTTAACAAAATCTACCAAATCGAGAAAAATAGTAAAATGAGACAAACATTCCATAAATGTCACAAAATCTTAAAATGTAAAATCAACAAATTTAAGAAAATAAAAAAAATGACTAATTTTGTAAAGCTGGAAAATTTCAGAAGATGTTTGCAATTTCACCAAATTTTTTCTTGAATTTGTACAAATTCAAGAAAAGCAGCAAAAAAACGCGAAAAAAACAATAAATTCGACCAAACAGATAACAAAAGTATTATAATCAACAAATTCAACAAAATTAAAATCCTTAAAACTCTAAAAATTCAATAATGCTTATAAAATTGAAAACATTCTAAAATGGACAAATTCAATAAAATGGGAAAAACATAAAAATAACCAAATTTTATAAAATGATAATTTCAATTTATAGAATTTGATAAATTCCATACAATTAAAAACCCAATAAATTCGATAATGTGGAAGAAACAGTAAAATTGACAAATTCAACAAAATTAAAAAGAAAATCTGCAAAATCGAGAAAAATAGTAAAATGACAAACATTCGACAACTTCAACAAAATCCACAAATCTGTAAATTTTACAATTGGCAAATGTAAAATCGACAAATTCAACAAAATGGAAATTTTGTTGAGTTGAAAAAATTGAAAAAAAAAAAAATCGAAAAATTGGTAAACTGGCAAAAACAACAGAATTTATAAAATCGAGAAAAACAGCAAAATGTGGTGGAAATTCAACAAAATACAAAAAAAAACAATTTGATCAAATTTAAAACAAAACTGATAAAATTGAGAAAAATGAAAATTTAACAAAATCTACCAAATCGAGAAAAATAGTAAAATGAGACAAACATTCGACAAATGTAACAAATCTTAAAATGTAAAATCAACAAA
>JAWQRJ010000538.1:0-20132 GCA_033557515.1 Diorygopyx duplodentatus | reverse complement strand
CTTTTGGATACTTTACAGAATTTTGTACAGCGAATATGTTATTGGCAAGAGGTGAATGGTGAACAATTTGAGCACCTTATCAAATAAGACTTTAAAGAAATTATTTCTTATCAAAAATCGGTTCTTTTTAGAACCACCAAATCTTTAAAAAGAGAATTGTATTTCTTACTATCCTTGAACAGATTTTTCTCACACCCTGTTCAACTTTTCTTTAATCAAATGGATTTTTAAAAACCCCAAATCTTTTGTATTTAACATTTTTATCTAGCTATCTTAGATTTAACATTACATGGTAGTTCAAAAACTTGACGGGGTTTATTTATTTTTAGGGCAACGGTAATGAAATGAACGTAAATGTTTTATAAATTTATTAAAAAATATTGTTTAAAATGCTTTATACAAATTATTAATAAATTTTTGAGAAGAATTGAAATATCGAG
The DNA here is from genome assembly GCA_033557515.1 of Diorygopyx duplodentatus. Classification (NCBI taxonomy): domain Eukaryota; kingdom Metazoa; phylum Arthropoda; class Insecta; order Coleoptera; family Scarabaeidae; genus Diorygopyx; species Diorygopyx duplodentatus. Next base: position 19,692 of record JAWQRJ010000538.1, on the reverse strand, counting down.
TAATATACCGGGTGTTCTATTTAAAAAAAAGGTAACTGTTTGCTGCCATACTTTTTCGGCACATCCTGTAGAAAATATTGTTTTTTACTTCAATACATTTTAGTTTATAAAATAATCGACCGTTTCCATACATAAAAGCGACCCTGTATATTAAACACTAATCATATTGTAGCAAACCGGGTTTGCTTGAATAATTATTTTTCAGCTAGAAGTCAAGCCACTACAAGTCGCTGCGTTCCTTCCTTCAGGCAAGTAAACTGAAGGGAACCAAATTCAAGAGTCCTATATCAATTTTGTCTTATTTCTATAGATTCAGAAAAAAAACATGTTGAAAAGGGAAATTGCAGGAAGAGAAACTCTCTTATAGAAAAACTATATACAAACCTTTCTTTATAATATTTGGCTTGAATATGGCTTAATGTTTATTAAGCCAAACATATTAAGAGACCAAGAAATACTGATGATCAGCGCTAAGAAGACTGTCCTTAAGACATTCTAATTAATAAAGCTCCTCAATTGCGAAAAATAAATCCAAGTGTTTTGGCAGCAGCAGCAACAATCAGTGCTCGATAAAAGCAAACCTCTCCTCTCGTCGAAGACAACGCCCAAATTCTTAACACAGGTTTTATGTTTACTTTACAAATGATACCCTTTCAAACAATTTAATCATTATATTTTGTTTTATTGCACGTTTAAATTCATCTGTTTAAATATTTTGTGGTTGGCCTTTGGAATAATAAAACAAATGCTCAAATATACACTAGATAAGGTCTGTATTTTTAGTCAGTCGAAAAGACTTGTACATCTAAAATCTTACAAATTAAGAGGAAAATGAAATTAACTTCTAACAACAATTAGTTAAGAATTGTCACGTAGGTAATGTAAAATTTAATATTTACAGGAGGGATAATTACACGTAAGCTATTAAATTACCTAAAAACTAACAACAATAAATACAACAGAATTCAACTAAAATAATTTTTTTCTCTCCTTTTTTCATCTAATTAATTTCGAACACAATGTCAAGCCGTTTAACTCATTCCTTAACACATCTTACGATACGGAGTGAGAAAATTCACTCAAAAGTGACCATCTCCGTTAAATGTAATCAAAATTGTATTCACAAAATTTTCATTACAAATAATAGAAATCTCTTTAAGTTATGATTTAAGTGTCATCAACACTTACATACATAATAAGATTTTTATTTCCTTCAAATAGTCGTTTATAAATCACAGGTATAAGATGTATATTTCTTTTAAGGTTGTGTATTTTTTTTTTATAATTCCACAGTACATTTTTGGCAATATATCGGTTTCTTAGATCGTTTTTCTTAGGCTGGTTCGTGCTGATTCTTCATCCTTTTCTATTGCTTGCTGTTCTTCCATTTTTAGTAGGATTCGTCTTCAAGCCCTTCTATGCTTTTTCAGAAAGCATTACGCACTCGCACCAATCGCAAAATTCGATTGTTTACTCAACATATTCGTCTGTTCGAAGATACTCTGTAACAAAAACAAAACATTGCCAATACACCGAACTACTATGAACTAATTTTTACACCGCAGAGTGTCTAAAAAATTTCATTATACTTACATCGTCATCGCTGTCGTCGCTATCATATTCGTCATCGCTAACGTCGGGTGACGGCACACCCTGTTCTTTCAGCAGCTTCGTTACGTGTTCCTTGACGGGATAACCTAGTTCGAGGGGAGTCCTGCCGCCGTAGGTTAGAACACCGACGTTCAGGGCTCTACAGGTCAGTAGAAAACGTATCAGGTGTTCGTCGCCCATTTGGACGGCATAGTGAAGGATTGTGTAGCCACCTTTGCCCTCTCGTGCGTTTATATCCGCTCCGAGCCATACGAGGTGTTTCAGGAATTCTAGCTGGTTGTACAACGCGGCAACGTGCACACAGGTTTGGCCTGAAACAATCGAAAGATAACCCCTCAGTATTTTTTGGTTTGCACATTTGAAAACGTGTGCCGCATATTCCCTCCTGGAGGATGGATTAACAAAGTAGAATTAATTTAATTCACAAGGCTTTAATCTAAACTGAAATATGGATAATTTTTTTTTCTCCAAAAACCATCTGACTTTTCGTTCATACAATTAAAAAAACCGCATTGTTTATGGGATATCGCAATATATAGTATGAAAACAATTTTAAATTATAATATTAGTTTAATGAATTCCAAGGCCACTAGAACTGGCATTACTGACCCTGTATATTAATTAAAACTTTAATCAAATATATAATTCAACAAGAACCCAAAAAGTCGACCATAAATTCAACAAAAAATTCGAAAATGAGCGTCTAGGAGAAAATGGTACACATGTAAACATAAAAAATATTTCTAGAAGAGAGGAAAACTAAAGTCACGTAAATTTTACTTGAAACTTTGTCACAAAAAGTAAATTTTCAACCACAAATTAATGAATATTTTAACTCTAATTAGTATGCAGTACGTGGTTTGGACTCAATAAAAATGTGTGTACATAATTGAACAATTGTAATGTCTTTAAACAAATTCGCTAGTGTCGAAGTATTCGCCAGTATGAACATTTCTATCACTCGAAGTCTCCACAAGTCGATCCTTTTCTGGATAACGGTGATTCGAGTTGCGGAAGTTTGACTATTTAAATTTTATTCAAATTATTTCTTTTATTCTCTTATTATATTATTTCGTTAGTAAATAACAATTATTTAGTTCTTAAATTCATATGAAAATTTTATAAACACATTAAATAATTTTTTTAATTAAAAGTTGACATTTAGCATGTTACAATAATTTTTAAAATTTTATTTTAATATATTTATTAGATAAGTCTCTTTCTAGGTGTCCTTTTAGACATTTTTTCCTATCTGTAGAAGAAATTTGTAAATATTGCAAAAAGAAGAAAAATTTACCTGCATTTGGTTATTGTTACTAACGAGCTATGATAGAAAAACTGCATTTACTAAAAATAGTATTCAGATTATTTATATTTAATATAAATTAATATTAGTAATATAAATTGAATTGCTGTTAAATAATAAATTTAAATATTGAATAAAAATATACAGGGTGTTCCAAATTCGATACTCACCATTGGTATCTTGGAAATGGAACAATATATGTTTATCTAAGCTGTTCAGACCTTTTGTTTTTCCAAAAAAATGCATTACCTACTAGATATCCTGAAAAAATTGAAAATTGTCATTTTCTTCAACTGTGAATATTTTCCATATTATTTCTCGCATCAAAAAATTTCGAGGGAAAAAGTTGTGGATGTCAAAACATTCTGCAGGAATGTTGTATTTACCCAAAGTTGTATTTTTTTTTAATGGAAACTATAGTTGATTTTGACATTATTAAATTACTTGATTTTTTCCATTTCCAACGATATAAGGTTCGAGGTACATATTTATCTTTCATAGTTTAGGAGATATCATTGGAAAGGGAAAAATCAAGTAAAATAATGTCAAAATGATTTTGAATTATTAAATTATAATGTCAAAATCAACTATAGTTTCCATTTAAACAAATACAACTTTGGGTCACATCTCAAAACTGGTGCAAGGTAAACAATATTTTTATTATCCTACAGAATGTTTTGATATCTACAACTGTTTCCCTCAAAATTTTTTGGCACGATAAATAAAGTATGTTCAATAAAAATCTCACCATCGAAATTTTGGACCGAATGCATTACTTTCTCTTTAAGAGAGAAAGTAAAAAACGACCTCCGAAATTTTCAGCAAATCAAGCTATTAAAAACCGCACAAGAAGTTCTAAAAAGAACTTATTTCACAAATTTGACATAACCTATGTAAACATTGTAAACTTGATGCATTACGACCACAAGACCTACCGTTAAAAAATCATGGACTACTAGAGATCGTTTTTTATTGAACATACTTTAGTATGGAAAATATTCACATTTGAACAAAATGACGATTTTCAGTTTTTTCAGGATATCTAGTAGGCGATGCGTATTTTTGGAAAAACAAAAGAAGGTCTGAGATACACTCCCATATTGTTTCATTTAACCGAGTCTGCAGCTTAGCGTTTTCAAAATACCAATGGTGAGCATCGAATTTGCGACAGCCTGTATAACCTAGATTGCATTACTACAGAAATTTAATACTTTATTAATTCGTATTAAATATTTAAAAAAATATTATTTATATTAAACGACGTTTTTTTATATTATATTAATTAAATTATATTAAATTCACATCAAAATTTTATTTATGAGATTTTCAGCTAACTTTATAAATAAATAATAAAATTAATAAATAAAAATTGAAAATTGAATAAAAAAATTACTCTTTTTGAAAGGGTTTTCAAAAGTGTGTTGTGATGCCGGGTCGAATGACTTAAAAAATATAAATACTTAAAACTTCATCAATTCATATTAAATATTAAAAACTTGAATTTATATTAAATTGTTGATTAATCTAAATAAATTTGTCTGAAAGCACCACATTTAAGGGAAAAAAATTGTCACACTTTTTGTCTTTAATGAGAAAAGGGGGAAAGCATCAAAGTTGATTATTTTGCTGTAGACTATCTTATTTTTTATAAAAAAATCGACTCTAATACTGAAAATTTAAAGTTAAAAAGTCTAAGCTTGCTTTAAATATACTTCCTGTTCAAAGTAGCAAAATTGGAATAATTCTTTTTCACCTTTTACATTGCCCATTTTATTATATTGTTGTGTGTTTTGGTCCAGTGTGATGTGGGTTAAAATCTGTGGGGAATATGATTTTTCTTCGTATCCAGTAAACTGTGAAAGGTAAATACTTCGAACCTTGGAAAGGGAAAAAATCAAGTTATTTAATAATGTCAAAATCAACTATGGTTTCCATTTAAAAATATACAACTTTGGGCCACATCTCGAAACTGGTGCAAGATAAAAAAATATTTTTATTGTTTATTCTACAGAATGTTTTGGTATCTACAACTTCCCCCCCCCCGAATTTTTTTAATATTTTTTTTTAAATATTCACATTTGAAGAAAATGAAGGAGATGTAGACTTCATTTCTATAGAGATTTAATACTTTACCAATTCGTATTAAATATTTTAAAAAAATGTTTATATTAAACCACATTTTTTAAAATTATATTTTTGAATTATATTAAATTCACATCAAAAATTTATTTATATGAGATTTCAAGCTAATTTTTAAACTTTATAAATAAATAATCAATTTGATTTAAAATTCTTAGGTATTAAATAATATTTACATTATTCTTATTAGTTATTAAAAAAATCTATGTAATAACAAATTTAAATATTGAATAAAAAAAATTGCTCTTTGGAGTCGAAAGGTTTTTCAAAAACGTGTTGTGATGTCGAGTCGAACAACATAAAAAATATAAAAACTTAAAACTTCATTAATTCATATTAAATATTAAAAACTTGAATTTATATTACATTGTTGAATTAATCTAAATAAATTTGTCTGAAAGCACCACATTTAAGACAGAAAAAAATGTCACATTTTTCACCTTCAACGAGAAAAAGTATCAAAGTTAATTATTTTTCTATACAGACTTAGTTTATTTAAAAAATCGACTCTAACACTGAAAATTTAAAGGTCTAAACTTGCTTAAAATATTTTTCTACTGTTCAAAGTAGCAAAATCTTCTTCATCTTTTACATTGCTCTTTTTATTATACTGTTTTTTAATATAGCTAATAATTTTGTTTGCTTCATACATTGAAGTCTTTTATCAATTTTAAAATAGATTTATATAAAATGTGAAAGTTTAATAACGTGTGTTAAATTTACTAATAATAAGATAAAGTACATATATGTTCTTTTGATAAACTATATACCTAGATTATAACAATTAGCAGATATCATTAGTTCTCTGTTCACTCCCGTAGAGTGCGTTCCAACCCACTTCTTTTTTACATCATTGGAAATTCCCAACAGACCACTTCTGCTAATATTTAATGAAAATATTTACTCGTCCGCCAGTCGAGAAAAAAACTGATTAATAACAATTAAGAAACATCGCAGTCGAATTTTTATCGCTTTCACAGTTTGATATATTTACTGCCGCTAATATTTTTGAAAACAAGCTCTCGGACGCGGCCGTCGAGATCTTTGTATTCGTAATCTGTACTGGGAATTCCAGGTCGAATACCCAGAACGTCGAGTGTGCCTTGCACCGACCACACCTGCCGTAAACAAACGAAAATCGCGCCGCTCTCCCATTGGTCGGCTTTCGGCGTCGCGTTAAAAGGGAAGAGAACCGCATAAAACCGTCGACTTTTATCGAGTGACAACTGCCGCTACATCATCAGGGATTCCCGATGCTTATTTGTTTAGTCGGAATTATTGCGCATTGGCGAAAAATCAACGAGTGCATAGAAATCTTAACCGCAGAAATGTACGATACCACAGAGCTACAAGAAAGAATAGATCAGACTCATATTTCAATTCAAAGAAAAGTGGCACCACGCAATTATTTTCGCATTTATTCCGTGTTGTCATTAACAAATTGTCGCTGCATTCTCTGCAGATGACTCCCTGACGTTCCCCTCCCGCTTTAATTTTAACCCAGGTCTCGACGAATGCAGAGACAGGAATTCGAGGATCTTTGGCAAGACTCCGAGGCACATTTGGAAAATCCAGACAGTCTGGCACTCGAAACCGAATTCCGGATGCCTTCTCCTCCGTCTCTTCAATAGGTCCACTAACTTGTTGCTATGAGCGGCGCGCGTCTAAATTTACCAGCCCGGCCGTACCGAAATAGAGGCGACTTAATTTTAGAGCTCGCATGAGTACGCTGAGCGCGTATTTTTGCGCCGCCTTACAATTTAATTTAAAAAAAAAACAAAAGAAAGACGTATCGGGAGTACACATAACCTCAAACGCGGCTTTTTTGGCCGACTGTCAATTGTCAAGCGGTGACGTCATCGGAACAACGCAAAATAACCGTTTAAAATAAAGACGCTGACGTATTTCGAGTTCCACCGTCAGCACGTATCGAAAAATTTAGGAAAAGTCGAGTTATTTCGGGAGCGTAACCTTAAATGGCGGGTAAAACGCGACGTGGTGGGGGAAAAATTCGTGGGACTAAAAATACAACGACAGGGAAAGGTTATGAAACGAATGGAAACACCTATTATTTATGTATAGGATTTAGGTTAGTGGAATTCGTAGTTGGCATATCATACGAAAAAATTGAAGGTTGTTTATTTCTCATGTAGATTTTGGATCTTGCATCTCAATTTGGAAAAATACAAGCAACTAATTTGGTTAATGTTTTGTTTTAATTCAGTAACATAATATAATAAAAATGTAAATGAACGTATATAAATATGTATTATTTATATTAAGAATTATAGTATATTGATTTTTTTTTTATTTTAAAATTTTTGCTACATTTCTCTGTCTATACGAGAGATCTGACCATACCACAGCCAACTAACTAACTTTATTGCGTTTTGCGGTTGCGTTCAGTGCCATCTCTTAGCTGGCACTGACACCAAGAAGCGCGATTTTCATCTGTCAATTTCTGGTAATCGATTGTAGGTTAGGGAACCCCCAAAGATCCCGGTAAAACCGCGCCGCGCCGGTAAAACCCGGGTCAAAAGTCTTACTTTTGTAAACCATGACTTATCCGTGGCCTACTCCGTATTTTTCGATCATTCAAACGCCCGTACGATCCAAAATAGACCTCGGTTGCACCGAGTGCAAAAATGACGTGTCCCCCCCATGGTATCTTTGATTTACTTCGCTATTTACGAAGCACGCAGTTGTAGATTTATGATTTCCCCAAAGAAATAAATATTTTATCCCATTACTACTAATTGGTAGACTTGGGAATTGCAGTTTCATTGCAGCAACTAATGACGCAGAAAAAACTCTACTCTTAACAATTGCAGTTTATTTGCAAGTGGAGTTATTAAAGCAAACTGAATCAAACAAGCTTTTAATCGAGTACAGTAGATCCAAAATTTTTCATTCGGTAGAACAGGTCGTGGTATCGCGGAGTTGCTGGTTTGACCTTGGAAAAACCCAGCGTGTATAACACCTAATGCACATAATAGTCGCGGCGCTGCTGTGTGCTGAAATTGATTGGATTTCCGAAGGCTAAAGTGAAATTCCTTGGCTTTTGTATACGCTTGGTTTTGCAATTGACAATTGTTAAGGCGGAAATTCTGCTTTTCCCATTTTCTCACGGTGTCGCCGTAACTGGGACGCAAATTAAATCCCTCCTGACCTCGTTTGCCAATAGAAATAAATTGGTGAAAATCGAAAATTACACGTTTTCCTGTGAAAACAAAAAGTAAAAGGAATCTGCGAATTCAAAGAGAGATTTGATAGGTTCACTTACAAAACCAGAAATGAGTAATGATATAGGAAAATTACTATCGCATAAACACCGATGCCGAACAAAGTCCATTCGAATAAATTCAACCTGTATTTGGTATGAGAAATTATAAAAAATAACGCAGCACAGCAAATTAACTCTAGTTTAGTTTTCATTCTTGTGGGAAATAAGAAAAATTTAAGATTCCCCAAAAACTTCAGGATATTCTAAAGTCGAAAGATGTCCATAAATAAATGTCTCTAAGAGACAATATTATTTTCATATTATGTATTATTATTGAATGAAAACAGGTGGATTAGCAGCAATTAATAAACAATATAAAAAAAGTAATTGAACAAAAAAAAAGTTTTTCCACGTAAAATACATTACTTTATGGTACCGATATTTAAACAGGTTAATTAATAAAAAAACAAACACCACTTATATTTATTTTGCGCTTAAAAATTTTGTCACCAAAGTTGCAATAAATTTCATGTTATTCAACATTCCAATGTGGAATTGATTATTATTCGACAAATATTTTTGGTGACTCCTTATTGAACTTTGAATTTAGTACAAGAAAATTATTCAGATATTTCAGTTTCACGAAAATTAAAGCAAGAGACGATCCAAAATTATTCAGAACATAAATAAACCATTCTCTCTCTCTAGCTAAACCAAACAATCCGCAAAAGTGAATAACCTCGCTTTGAAGTAGTTTATTTTACTACGAATACACTGCATGCAATTGTGGGTTTAGGTTACCGCTATTAATAATTCCGAAACTAACAAATATATAATAAAAGATAACAAAAATAGTTTTTACCAATTTCCCAGAGATTTTTCTTCACATCTCCTAAACTATGAAAGATAAATACCTCGAACCTTATATCGTTGGAAAGGGAAAAAATCAAGTAATTTAATAATGTCAAAATCAACCATGGTTTTCATTTAAAAAGATACAACTTTGGGCCACATCTCGAAACTGGTGCAAGGTAAAAAATATTTTTATTATCTATCCTACAGAATGTTTTGATATTTACAGTTTTTTCCACCGAAATTTTTTGATACGATAAATAATATGGAAAATATTCACATTTGGAGAAAATTACGATTTTCAGTTTTTTCAGTATATCTAGTAGGCGATGCATTTTTTGGAAAAACAAAAGAAGGTCTGAACAGCTTGGATAAACACCCCTATATTGTTCCATTTAACCGAGTCTGTAGCTTTTCCCGTTGCCAAGATACCAATGGTGAGCATCGAATTTGGGACACCTGTATAACCCAGATTGCATTTGTATACAAATTTAATACTTTATTATTTATATTAAACCACATTTTTTTATATATACTTTTGAATTATATTAAATTCATATCAAAATGTTATTAATATGAGATTTTCAGCCAATTTTTAAAATTTTCAACTAACTTTATAAATAAATAATAAAATTAATAAATAAATTAAAAATTGAATAAAAAAAATTACTCTTTGCAGTCGAAAGGGTTTTTAAAACCGCGCTGTGATGTCTAGTCGAATAACCTAAAAAATACAAAAACTTAAAACTTCATTAATTCATATTAAATATTAAAAACTTTCATTTATATCAAATTGTTGAATTAATCTAAATAAATTTGTCTGAAAGCACCCACATTTCACGACAGTGGTGGTAAATTTGATTTTGCCATCTACAAAAGGCATAAAAGGAAAAAAATAATGACAATGCTAATATTGCGTAGTTAAATATTCTAAACCTTTGAAGGTTAGGTTTGAAATAAATCAGATGTTTCTGCAATAAGTAATAAATAAGTATTTATACAATTTCTTCGCATAGCGCTCTTAGCAACAATCTGCGCATTTATTTCTAGAGGCTAAGTTACATTTACGAATAGGGAAGAGTAAGGAATTATGCAATAACTCCTGTAGAAAGAATTTAGCCAATTTGAAACTTTTAAAATACATCTAAAGAATTTATAATCTAAATAAATAGTTTTAAATTGTTGCTAATATACTTTAACGTTTGGGCTAAATATCCCAAAAAAAGTTATCTTCCTTAGTTCTTTTTAGTGGTCTGCACTACCACCAGACTTTTCCTTCACCAATGCAGTTCTTACAATGACAATTCTTTATCTTACGATTGCCAAAAACAATTCCAAAACAACGTAACCAAAACTGAAATGCTTACAAATGGAAATCTAACCTTAAATTGAATATTACTAGATTACTAGATATGAATCTGCATTTGTAGATTTTTAGGTTTTCAGTTCTGCAAGTTCACAGATTTTATACTACGTGTAAACAGTGACTGCAATATTAATTAAAGTATTACATATTAGTATTAAAAATGTTAAATTAGGAATGCAAACAATTTTGTGGTGGTTTAGGTCTTCTAACCTAAAAGGCATTTTTTTCAGAAAAACATTTTTAAACTCTATAATTGTATTAAAATTAAATAACCAAGTGCTTCTAATTGTTGAAATGCAAAAAGTGTTAACTAAAATAATAATCGACTTTAGCCTTCTAGGTGATTTCTTATTTTTGATCACAGGATACTCACAGGTGGTTATTTAATTTGGTTCATTGAGTGAACCAATTGATTTTCTATTTTTTAAGCTTATAGCAGTATTAAAGCTGCACATACAGGAATTAGAAATGATGATTTAGGAAAAAACGAATTTATTATTGAATTTTTCTTTGAATTCTTAATAAAATCTTATTAAGTCCTACAGAACCTAAAATTACTTGTTGGGTGCTGCTATTGGCGATTTCCTGAAAATTCTCCCTTGCGAACCCATATTTTCAAAAATGTTCCAAAAATCTAGTTATCATAAAATAAGTGATTGCGTTTTTTAGTGTAACTAATAGGTAGTATGTATTCATATATTTATATCACTGAGGTTTAATATTTAAACTTAAACATACTTTTGACATCAATAAAAAGTATTTATTTATTACTCTCATTATTGTTCGTAACTCCTGATAGACTTTTCTTTGCTTAAACTTTCCGAAATACTGTTTATATTTAATTTTAAAGTATTTACCTATCCGGCTTTTCAATTCTTTAATCAAACTTTCGTTAGTTCTTTCGATTTTAAATTTGACGCGGACATAAATCAAGGTATTTTACACATTTAGGGACTTTAATGGCACCGCAGGTTAACCTCAAAAGGTTTTAAAGAGCTCCTCTATCGGCGGCGCGTAGACATTCCGGTGAGATAGTTTTTTTTTAAGTTCACCGAACCAATGTAGTGCGCTGGTAGGTAATTCGCGTCGTAAGCTTAATCGAATCTCGCATTATCGTAATTCTGTGTATAATTGAACGAAAATGTTCAAATCCATTCAGTGCATTCGGTCCATCCAATGTCCCAAAATGTGCGGTTACCTTGAGGTATGGTTATTTTTCGATTATTTCGGTTTAGATTTGTCATTTTAAATGCCAAAAAATTATTGCCGATTTTCAAACGCTCATAAAAGATTAAAATGTTTTTTAAGACTTGACGCAATCTTGAAATTCTCGTTTAATAGTATCAGATATACTTTTAAAGATTAATCAAATGAAAGATGGAGATCGGAAAATATTTAAGCATTTTGTCCAGTATTGAAAGCAGGAATAAAATTTAGAATGTGCATTAATATTTACAGCTAAATTTAGGCAAAATATAGTCCGATAAATATTCGATGTCAAAATGTTTACGTTATATTTTTAATATTTTCCTACTAATTATTGTTTATTAACTTAATCGTAGGTAGAGTTTTTTTACAAATTGTTTAGTGCAGTTCTAAAAAAAATCGGATATACATAGTTCGATAAATATTCGATATGCCAAAATGTTTATATTATATTTTTAATATTTTCCTAATAATTATGGTTTGCCTAAAGGAATTAATAAAAGATTATTAACTCCAAAATTAATTCTAAAGGTTTTTGCTTAAAAAATAAAAAGAACATTCACTTTATTAGCAGATATCTAAACAAGAATACAAAAACCCTTATAGCTAAAAATTTAATCGAAAAATCAACTGATCCACGAATCAATTGAAGAATCAAAACGCCAATTGGATTTTTCGTATTTGTCGAACACTTTGTAAATGTCGTAAAATTTATCGAAGAATGCAAAAAATACAGCTTATTACAGATATATTACAAAGTGTTGATTTTTTATGTTGTTTTCTGTCTGTTATGTTTCTTAAAATTAATTAAATATTGAAATGTTATCTGTAAAAGAAGAATGAAATCAGTTTTTTAAGACTTAACACAATCTTGAAATCCTCATTTAATAGTATTAGATATAATTTTAAAGATTTCTTAAATTTAATATGGAAATCAGAAAATATTTAAGCATTTTGTCCAGCATTGACAGCAGGAATAAAATTTAGGCAACTAAATTTAGGCAAAATAAAGTTGTGAATATTTAAATTTTATTGTTAATTGTAAAGACTTTACTTCAGTTTACAATAAGGATTGAAAAAGATTAAAAATGGGTAAAGGTATTGATTTATTCCTTACTTGGGAAAGTATCGATGATTATTAATGATAAAGAGCACTTGATGAAATGTAATTAATCGTAGGTATAGTTTTTTTTTACAATTTTTTTAGTGCAGTTCCAAAAAATCGGATATAACTCAATAAATATTCGATGTCAAAATGTTTACATTAGTTTTTTAATATTTTCCTACTAATTATTGTTTATTAACTTAATCGTAGGTAGAGTTTTTTTACAAATTGTTTAGTGCAGTGCTAAAAAAATTAGATATAGTTCGATAAATATTCGATATGTCAAAGTGTTTATATTATATTTTTAAAATTTTCCTAATAATTATTGTTTGTCCAACGTAATTAATAAAAGATCAATAATTCCAAAATTAATTCTAAAGGATTTTGTTTAAAAAATAAAAAGAACATTCATTTTATTAGCGGATAACTAAACAAGAATACAAAACCCCTTATTGCAAAAAAACAAAATAGAATTGAGAAATCAACTGATCCACGAATCAGTTGAAGAATCAAAAAACCAATTGATTTTTCGTATTTCAACTTTTTAGTTTGTTTTATACCATGGAAAAATTTATGGTTAATTTAAAAAACTTTTGTCGTAAAATTTATCGAAGAATGCAAAAAATACAGCTTATTACAGATATATAACAAAGTGTTGATTTTTTATGTTGTTTTCTGTCTGTTATGTTTCTTGAAATTCATTAAATATTGAAATGCTATCTGTAAAAGATTTTTTTTATTTACCGACATTATTTGCATAAAAATTTGAAACATCAAATTGATATTTGTGGTAGAAACACAATTTGACATTCACAAAGCACATAGTTCATTGACAATTCAATCCATATTGTTTTAATTACATTTTTATTTGTAATTAATCAAATGACCAATCTTGCATACCAGTTATGTGTAATTTTAATTGGCAATTTATCTAATACTATTAAACGAGCTAATCTTGTATCGATTCGATATCGAATATTGAAGATATCGAAGAATCGATTTCTACTTTAAACGCTTCCGATTTGGAGTCACTGGATGAACTGTTCCATTTAATTATGTACAGAACTACGATAATCCGAATTTCGATTATGCTTACGATGCTAATCAGCTTACTAGCCTCCGTTGAAAGTTTTAAAAAATTCCATCTACCTTAAACACTACGAGCACAGATGGTAAAAACGTTTTTTTCCTCTGCACCTAATTACTTATTGTTATTATTAGGTCAACTTTAGTTTTTAATTGAACTTTAATGCGCGGTTAAAGTTGGAAAACACGGCCGTTAATGCCGGCAAGAAAGGTCAAAGACACTACTGGTAAAACCCAAGAGTTAAGTTGCGTGTTCTTCCTCCAGACAGCGGAAAAGATATATTACGACACCCGATTAACTTCAGTTGCTGTAACTGTTAAAAACTTACCGTCAAAGTTCCATTGGTCCAAGTCGCAGCTGTCGTAAGTGTGCGGCGGATAAGATAAACCTAACCTCTCCCTTTCGTGCAACTGTACGGGATAAGTGATCGCTTTGCAACAGTCCACGTCTCCAATTCTCGCTGCTATGTGCAACGGGGAATCTCCCTGTCTGTTAATTGGACTAGGTTTCGCTCCGGCAATTATCAACATCCTCACTATTTTCCATTGCTGCGTGATCACCGCTAGATGTAAGGCCGTTTGTCCATCGTCGTTTTCGGTATTCAGCAGACTTGGAGTGGGGGTGGCCCGGATGACGGCCAGGGCCACTTCCGGGAAATGCTCGATGACAGAATGGTGAAGAAACCTATAACAAAAAAAAATCAGAGAATTAATCTCGAAACTAAACCCACAATTAGTTAAACAAACGTCTTACGTATTCTTAGTTTTGTCGGGAAAAGCTTTCGAAATTGCGGAGCAGTTTTTAGAGCTAACCGTAAGGTTGTTTAAGGCTACCATCTTGAGATGTGAAGCCAACTAATCCTACCCTCAGACTGACCAGGTAAAGGTCGTTGTTCTGGATTTTAACACTGTAGTGCACAAAGTAAGCAAAAATTCCCGGAGTATGCGTCAACGTGCTGACACGAAAACGGCTCTACTACAAACAAAATTTCCCTTTGAGAAAGTTTATTGTGGTTTCCCAGATGTTTTGGCAATTTCTTCGGAAAGAAGCGCGAAATGGTAATACCATGTGCGAACGCAAGATTTATGAGTTTACCAGAAAGATATTCCCACATTGTCACGTATTCATTTAAAGCTTTAGTAAAACATCAGACAAAATTTCTAAAAACTATTTGAATAGGTTAAAATTCATATTTCGTTTCGTTTTTACTCTTCTTCGACAAAATTATCAAAATGTCCCTTAGATCTGCTTATTATAACAATTCTGCAGAGCACCTGCAGCATTCCTTAAAGGCTTTTTCAATAACAGAGTTCGCTACTGCCAAAATGTAAATGGGCAACAGTTTCAACATTTATTGTAATATTTCTCAAAATTATGTGTTCTATAACTTTGAATTGTTAGTTTATGTATAGTTACACACGATTTTGATGAAACTATACCCTATGATGGCGATGTTTCACAAAAGCTCGAAAGCTGGACGTACGATTATTTTTTATCTTTACGTAATTTAATACAGCTTTACAATTTTTTGACAGAGTGAAACATTCATCATTTTTTATTTAATTCAACAATTTTCACAATGTCTCAATTTTCACAAATTTTCTTCCTCACTTTAAATTTTTTTATAACACTTTATGCACATATTTGTTAAATTAAAATTGAAATCATTAAAATTAATTTATATCCACTATATTATTTTTTGGCCAGTTTATGACTAGTCGAATTGTGTTTAGATAATGAGGGCCAACACTTACAGTTATTATTATTTTTTTGAATAAAGTTTACGTTTTTGTTCTGGGTATTATTCGACTAATATTGCTATTTTTAACCTTTTGCATTTTGTTCTGTACATAATTATGACCAGTTGTTCACAACATAACCAATCTTTTCAAGAAACAACACTGGTAGAAGAGGTTAGTCAACCAAAAATTATTAAAGACTATCGTTTTGATCATTTTAAAAACTCCAAAATCAAAAATGGCAATAAAAAGATTCCTTGGCGGTTGACAAGGATGTCAACGGCTAAATTATTGAATGAAGATAAAAATTATGTTACGCCACACGATTATCGAAATTTCGTTTTGCATAGCCTACCTTAATGAAATCAATTTCAGAAAATTTCAGTTTAAGGTACTGTATAAAACGTGTGGTATTTTCTTATTAAGAATGTAATCGTTGTATGATTACTTAGCACATAATAGAGATTTTCCGATTTACGACTGGCTTTTGCAGTAACCTTTTCAAATAAACATATTTTTAAAACCCACAGTTTCTCACTATGGAAATATTTTGGAAAAATCCTATACTATTAAATGCGCTAATCTTGTATGTATGTGTGCGTGCATGTATTCCCCATATATTAATGAAGTGTCTGATTAAAAGAATTATTTTGATAGAATAAAATATGTAATATTTATATATTATGTACCTTCATTATTTTTATAAATTATAATTAATAGAATTAAACTATTTCTTTAAATTTCAAAAATTCATGTACATCTTATACTAAATTATAAAAAGATAAGCTAAATAAGCTCCTGGGTTCATACCCCATTTATAAAGGTTATACCCCTTATCTTAATTTTTTATTTTTATAAGCTTTTATTTTCATTATTAATAGGTACCTTAATTTCAATCTCATCATATACTTGAATAGTATGATTAGAATTAGAAATTAATTTACTTTCAGTTATTCCATTAATTAATAATACTAATAACTCAATAACTTCAGAAGCTGCACTAAAATATTTTATTACACAAGCTCTTGGCTCAATAATACTTTTATTTTCAATTATCCTTGTATCCATAAATATCATATATAATATTAATATAAATTTTTTAAATGAATAAATTGAAATAAATAATAAAAAAAATTCTATAATTATCTTCTATACTTCAATTATTATTATTATAAGATCAATCATTAGAGGTTTAACAGGTATTAATCAAACTAGAATACGAAAAACTATAGCTTATTCATCAATTAATCATATTAGATGAATACTATCATCAATATTTTTTACCGAAACAATTTGAATATACTATTTCTTAATTTATTCAATTATTAACCTAAATCTTATTATTTAAAAAAAATTAATATCTTTCACATTAAACAATTATTTATTTCAATAAATAATATACCAACAATTATTTTTGTTTTATTTTTATTTATTTATTATTATTTTATTAATTTTTTTTTGACATTTTTTAGCATTAAGAGGATTACCCCCATTCTTAGGCTTTGTGGCTAAATGAAGAACAATTCGAACATTAATTCAAAATATTTTTTTCTCAATTACATTTATTATCATTATAATCTTAATTAATATATATTGTTATATTCGAATCTCTCTAAGAATATTAATTTAACCAATAAATGAACTATCTTATTACAAACAACCCAACTTAAATATAAATTGAATTTATATAATTAATTTTATTACATTAATTAGATTATTATTTATTACAATTATATTTAATTTCAAGTCAGGATTTAAGTTAAATAAAACTAGTAACCTTCAAAGTTCTAAAGATCAACAAAGAATTTCTTCGTTAAGGCTTAAAATTTAAATAATTCCGCTTTAAATTTGCAATTTCATATCACAATATAAGACTAATGCCCGGTTGCACAAAACATCTCCGTAAAGTTAATCGGAGATCAACGAGCCGTTAGCCAATCAGATTCGAGAATTCAAATTCAGTCTTCAATCTGATTGGCTAACGGCTCGTTGATCTCCGAATAACTTTACGGAATGTTTTGTGCAACCCGGCATAAAACTAAAAATAGTAAAGGAAATTTACATTTCGTATATAAATTCTCAATTTATCGCTTATACGCTCAGCCACTTTACTATTAATGAATAAATGATTATTTTCAACCAACCATAAAAATATTGGCACGTTATACTTCTTATTTGGAAGATGAGCAGGAATAGTAGGAACATCACTAATGCCCGGTTGCACAAAACATTTCTGAAAAGTTAATTGGCGATTAACGGACCGTTAGCCAATCAGATTGAAGAATTCAAATTTGAATTCTCTGATCTGATTTGTTAACAAATCTGTCAACATGACAGCTGTGCTTTGTGCAACCGGGCATAAAACTTTTAATTCGAGCAGAACTTGGGAACCCAGGAATCCATTGGAAATGATCAAATGTTATTGTAACTGCTCTTGCATTTATTATAAAAAAAAATTTAAAGTAATACCAATTTTAATTGGGGGATTTGGAAATTGATTAGTACCATTAATATTAGGAGTCCCTGATATAACATTTCCTCGAATAAATAATATAAGATTGTGACTTCACCCCCTTCCTTAACTCTTTTACTAATAAGAACAATAGTAGAAAATGGGACAGGAACAGGATGAACAGTTTATCCCCCTTTATCCTCAAGTATTGCTCATGGAATTTTGCTTCTGTTGATTTAGCCATTTTCAGATTAGATTTAGCAGGAATTTCATCAATTTTAGGAGCTGTTAATTTTATTATAACTGTAATTAATATACGATCTACAGGAATTACATTTGATCGAATACCATTATTTCTTTGATCAGTAACCTTAACTGCTTTATTATTATTATTATCATTGCCAGTTCTAGCAGGGGTTATTACAATACTGTTAACTGATCGAAATCTTAATACATCATTGTTTGGCCCATCAGGAGGTGGGGATCCAATTCTATATCAACATTTATTTTGATTTTTGGACACCCGGAAGTTTATATTTGAATCCTACCAGGCTTTGGAATAATTTCCCACAAAAGAAAGGAGGCCAAGAAAGGAGGAAAAAAGAATCTTTCGGCACTTTAGGGATAACTTATGCAATAATAGCAATTGGACTTTTAGGATTTATTGTATGAGCACATCATTTATTTACTGTAGGAATAGATTTTGATACTCCAGCATACTTTACTTCGGCAACAATAATTATTGCAGTGCCTACTGGTATTAAAATTTTTGGATGATTAGCTACACTGCATGGGACACAACTAAATTATTCTCCATCTTTAATTTGAGCACTAGGTTTTGTATTTTTAGGAAATCTTTTGTAGGAAAATTTTGGTTTATTGTTATCGTGTTTATTTTTACCATATTCATTGTTACTATGTTTATTGTTATCATGTTTAAGGTTACCATGTTTATTGTTTCCATGTTTATTGCTTCCATGTTTCCTTTTTTTGAAATTTATTGACGTACTAAATTTGAGCAGAACTGTTTTTTCAGAAAATCTGTTTTCTTTATATCTACTAAACCACAAAAGATAATAAATACCAGATATGCAGTCTTTTGTTTTGAAAACAACACATAGTTCTTAATCATGGATAGTGCCATAAAATCTGTGTGGAATATGATTTTTCTGCATATCTCCTAAACTATGAAAGATAAAGACGGCGAACCTTATATCGTTGGAAATGGAAAAAAAACAAGTAATTTAATAATGTCAAAATCAACTATGGTTTCCATTTAAAAAAATATAACTTTGGGTCTCATCTCGAAACTGGTGCAAGGGAAAGAATATTATTATCTATTTTGGCCCACGTGTACATACGCCAGGAGATCAATCTGTACCTATATAATCTAATAAAATATAAATAAATCACATTCGAAATGCCAAATCGATGAGATGTTCAATTTTTTGATTGACTTGATAAAAAATACCAGATTACTAATTTTAAACTGGGAAGTACACTAAAGCCCGGTTGCACAAAGCACAGCTGTCATGTTGATAGATTTGTTAACCAATCAGATCAGAGAATTCAAATTTGAAAATTTGAATTCTCTGATCTGATTGGT
>JAWQRJ010000537.1:0-20136 GCA_033557515.1 Diorygopyx duplodentatus | reverse complement strand
TTTATAAATAATATTAAATTAAAAATATAATGTTAGATTTGAAATTTTGGGGAAACCCATTCAATTAAGCGCCCTAAAGGCGTTTTTAAATCATAATTTTCATACAAGGGTATTCCTTCGATATTTTTTGCTTTTGTATAAGAGTAATGCCCCTTTACTTATAAGATTAGTACCGTTTAATGCATGCACATATGTATATTGACTGTACACTTCAGCTGGAGTGCCTCTCTACAGGTCTTTGTGGGTCCTTTTCCGCAATTTTCTTCCATTTTCTTCTGTCCAGCATTTATTCTCTTCCTTTTGCTGCCCCTACTCTCTTCAAGTCATCTATCACTTGGTCCTCCCATCTTAACTTCGATCTTCCTTTCCCTCGTTTTTCACAGGGCTTTCATTCACTCACCTTAACTATACTCCCTATACCTTCTTCCTCTAGGATTTCTTTAATTTCTTTGTTCGTGAATTTCTTTGTCTTCATTACTCTTCTTCATTAATCTTCTTTGGGTCATGATTGCATGACCCAAAGATTCTTCTTATTTTTCTTTCAAAGCCTCTGATTTTTTCTTGGTCGTCCTCTCTTAGACACACCGTTTCGCGTGTATTACTACTAGTCCAATTGCTTCATTATATACTCCCATCTTCATCAAATTGGCATTTTCCTTCAAACCTTCGTTTTTTCCTGATTTATGATCAGACCTCTTTTGTTTGCTTCTTGGTCAATTTCCATTCATTCTTCTTCTAGTGCTTTCCCATTCCGAGTTATCACAACAATCATCCATATTATTTAACCACCATCTCTGTTGATCCTTCTCTTACTGCTCCTTTTGTATTAGAAGTCTTCATTATTCCTTGTGATGTTAAATAATGGTGCAGATAAACACTTTGTCTGACTCAAGTTGTAATTTTAAATTGCTGGGATATTTGTAGGGATGCCACAATAGTTGCGTTTGAATCTTTCATGGTCATCTTCTTCTTATTTTTCTTTCAAAGCTTGTGATTTTTTCTGAGTTTTTATATTTCATGTGATGGTATTCCTTGTATATTGGGATTATGTTTCCTTTGCTCCATTCTTTGGACATTTCTTCACTTCGCCATGTATAATTAGTTCCTTATAATTATGAAGCTATCCCTTCATATGTTATCATTTCACTGACTATGTTATCAGGCCTAGGACTTTTTCTCTGGGCCTGAGGTTATTTATGATTTCCCCAGATTCTTCTTCAGTTAATTCTTAAAAAAAAATAACCCATTGTTTAATGTCAATATATTTGTTGTTACTCTTTTTATTAATTTCATCCTTTGATGTATCTTGGTGTTCTTATTGCCTTCTTTTTCAAGTTCGTCCATCAACTTGTCAGTTCGTTGTTATTTCTTTGCTTTTAGTATTTTCGTGAGAAGAATTTTTTATAATCTCTTTGATCTTTTGTCATAATTCAATATATTCCTTCCTTAAGTTTGTATTTTTATGTTTATATGTATTTTAATGCCAAGTATATTTATGAAAGCCCGGTAGTAGATAATATTTCGTCTAAAACTTAATAATTTACGTATACAATGTATGCTACTACACAAATGAAACTTCGAGAGACTGGTAATCAGGAGGCTGCAAAAGTCGTCAAGGATATTACCTACTAGAAGTTCTGAATATCTGAAAAGCTATAGAAACTATAGAAGACCACAATTAACACTTGTGGCTATAAAAAATACAGTGCTTTTTTTCCATCAGTGTCGACGGCAAAGTTTGTAATTCATTAACCCAAACTAAATCAACCATGAGGTGTTACATATGTAAGGCAACTTCAAAGCATTTTAATAATTTAGCAGCAGCAAAAGAAGTGAACTTAGACAATCTTAAACTCGGCTTGGCTGTGTTACATGTTAGGATAAGGTTTTTTGAGACTTTCCTCCATCTTTTCTTCAAGATAACTGTACAGAAATAGTAAACAAGAACACACTCCGGCAAAGAAATTGTCAAAGAAAGAAAAACCGAAATTTAGAACTCGCCTTGGTCTTATTGTTGATGTTCCCAAAGCTGGTTACGTCAACATCAATGACGGGCACAGTAGTTGAAGATTTTTGAGAGACCACAAGTGTCTTCAGAAATTACTGGAATTGATACCAGGTTAATTGAAGGATTTGCTGTTATCTTAGAAGCAATCTCATGTGGGCGTAAGGTTAATGTTAAAATTCTCATTATTTTGCCACGATACAGCATTGCTATGCATTGAGAAGATTTGGTGGAGGAAACAAACGATTTCAGCGATGAAGAAGGGTGGGAGTAGTCCTTTCAATAGTTCCAAGTTACCAAGTTTCTAATAAATAAACGATTTTACTAAGATTTTCGTTTTTTGCTCGCATATTCCTGAAAATGTAGCTTTCGTAAGAATCACTAGCTGGTATTTTCCAAAATATATTTCGTTGACCTTTGATCAACGCTAAATTTTCATGAACTAATTTACAAAATAAGCTTGTAACTGATTGAATACGTTGTTTCTTCCCTTACAATGCAAATGCAAAATGTGTTATAATGCGTATGTAACTGGAATTCTCTCGTTATACCCCCATGATCAAAGAGAACGTACGTTTCTTTTACAAGTACTTTTCTTTATTCTTTAAGAATGCATTACATGAAAACGGTGGATTGTTCTTTTACAATGCCGGCAATAAGATACGTCGTACGAACTGTGCATTGAATTAAGCTTCCCCTTCTAGGAAAATGTAAATTGCTCACAAATTACCAACGTATTTACGATGCGAACTCGATGAAATTTGTTATTTTACACGGCTTATTGCCGAACCACTTGACGTGTTTGCGTCAGGGATTAAGTGGGGATCAATTAGTTCGTCCTCGAACTATACCCAATAAAAAGGGCACTCAATTTTTACTGCGTGCAAAACTGAAAAATAGGCCACGGGATTATATTTGGACGTATTTTGGTCCTGATATTTAAAAATACCTACGGAGATAATGACTCAAAGCCGACTTGAAAGTGGCATGGAAAAATTGTTTGTGTGCCGGTAGCGGAAGAAAATTACTTTCATAAATAGTAAATATTCAATTTGTGACTTGTTTATTTATAATTCATTTACATCAAAGTGAAGTGCTGGGTGTATTAGGTCACGTAATTCCTTCAACAAACGAGTATTTGTTGATGGAACAATTAGGTGCTTTCGATTAAAGTAAATTGACGTAAATATGTATTTATCTATAGGCATTTTGTTTGTGACATTATATGTCTTTCATAATCATAATAAAAAGAACTGCAACCGTTAAATTACTGAGTCTTTTGGATCATGCCGAAAGAAGAATTTTAGAAACGAGTACGAAATAGTATTTGCAGATAACAATGTTATATTAATGATTAAATGGGGTTGTGATGGGTCGTATGGGCAACGTCAGTATAAGCAGATATTACCAGAGGAAAGCAAATAAACAACGGATGCACATTTATTTATAGCATCTTTGGAGCTATTGAAATTGTCTACAGAAACTTATACACCCGTAATATGGAAAATCCTCAATCTTCAATTTTGCCGGCTAATATCCATTGAATCCGCTTCTGTGCATCAGATAGTAATTCATGGAGCATAATTCGGTAACTTCTTTCTAACGTGGTAAACCAATAGACCAATTCCCCGAAGATGCACAAGCAGCAAGAAATAAAGAAAATAAAAAGTACAAGCTGATACAAATGAAGATATGTTTAATACCTTATAATACTTCCGATCCGTATTTGTCATAAATCAGTAACATTCCTGTTAAAACCAAACTAGAATTAGATATAGTAAATTTTACGCCATTTTCTTTTATTGGTGAGATGAACAGCAAATTTTTCAACCATTTACCATTTATATCTTCATGTTTTAGGTTTTTAATTGTGAATTTAAATCTGACATGGGTTTCATTTCACACGTACTTATATTAACCGCTCGTACGCTCTGTTTTGAGTGTTAAAGTTTACGACATTATTGTGCCGGGCGATATTCCAAGATATCACTCATTCAAAAACACTCATTTTATATATTTTTTGAGCATTGTGAAAGAATTGTTTGCTGCAATAAGGAGCTTCGACGAGTTAGATTGATCTTTGACCACATGATGGCGCTGCCAGACTAAAAATGTTTTGTTTTTAGAACCGAGCGAGCTCAGTCTACTAACTATTACAGATTAAACACCATTGAACAATTACTAGCTTTTTTTGTGACAAACCCAGTGTTTGTTATTTATTTTTTGTTATCTACAAAAAAGTACGTTTATAGGCGCACGCAGTGGTTCACTGTGTAATAGACGTCGACCTTATAATTTGCTTAAAAAAGCACCATATCGCGAAAGTATGATAATTTACACCTGCACGCACAAGTAACATTATTTACCACTTGATCTAACCCGCAAGGCATACATTTTAATGGACCGAAAAGGAAAAGTAAAATAAACAAAATAGTGTATAATGTGTACAAGTTGCTATTAAATATTCCCTTAATTTAAGACCTGGCTAAGTTTCAACACAATACGATTTTTGAGGATCAGCAACCAAAGAAAATTGGGGTTTCCCGCAAAAGCTTGAATCGTACTTGAATGGCATGGGAATGGGAAACAAGCTATGAAACGCGACCTTAAATGATACGATCTCATTTTATTACCCCATGATTTGTAATTCAGCGTGCACGTGACCGAAGCACGTGGAATTTCTGAACTGCAACCTTCTTCTTATCGGATCACGGGATGGACCTGTTAATAATTTTTCGCACGAACTCGTATTGAACAACAATTGACCTAACGCAATGAATATGAATATCCAAATATCTTCTTGACGTCTAGGTCGGGTAAATTACGATGTGGTGTTGAATACAGTATTTCCAAGGTTATTTTTATATGGCCAATAGCAAGAACCACGTTACCATGTCAAATTAACATTTAAAGTAATACGACAAAATGGCCAAAAATGTGTAGTCTAATTGTTAGTTCAATTTTTTATTATTGGCCAAAGTTCACTACGTTAAGGTGATTGATATCTTGCAGAAAATGTATTAATAATGAGTGCATATCCGTTTATCAAAGTACTGCTGAATGATATGATTTGATGTCGCCATAACAACCTGAGAAAAGAGACATGTTTACTCTCTCCAAAAATAGGGTTGATAACGAGTAGAAATTGAAAATTACTTAATTTTATGTTTTCATATTAATATGAATGAATCACATTTTGAAATGGCAACATAGAATATGTGTAATCACTGCCTTATACTATTAAATGCGCTAACCTTATGTATGCATGTGTGTATGAATATTCTGATCTCGAAGACGGCTTTAAGATGTCGGCCAATATTTGCATGGATTAGGTTTGATCCTTTCTGCTTACGCCGATTAGCCTGCGTTGAAATTCAAAATCGAAAGAACTTGCAACTGAAGTAAAGTTTGACTAAAAAATACAAAAGGCCGGCTAGGTAAATAATTTTAAATTGAACATAAACAGTATTTGGGAAACTCAGCAAGGATCGGTCGACCAGGTGTTTGACAGATACGAGAGATAAATAAACAACCAGTTTTTTGAAAAAAAAAATGTATTGAGATCAAAAGTAGGTTTAAATTTGAATGTTAAACATCAGTGTTACAAGTATATAAAAGTATAAAATGATAAAATTTGCAGGTGCTCAATATACATGTCGGGGCAGAAATTGCACCTAAAATAAACTTCGATTGGACTTTTGCTAATCTAGAAATCTTTTTTCGTATCGTCACTTATTAAAAAACAATTGTTTTGGTCAGTTGCTTTGCATGTCTACTCTTTACTCGTGAATTAAAACTGATAATAGTAAAAGTTAAAACACAATGGTTAACAAGGAACACAATAATAGATTATCGGGTAAATTGTTGGGAATTACATCCATCGTTTTTAATGGTAGATATAGAGTGTGGGGGAAAATCTTAAATATCCTAAAACTCTAATACTGCGAAAGTTGACTAAATATTCAATATTAACTAAATATTCAATTATAATATGCCCTCTTTCGTAGATGTTTATATAAACGTTAAAAGTTGGAGTATCGCTGAGTTAATTAAAAAAAAATTAAAGATTAATTAATGGATGAAGCAAGTGATTTTAAAATATTTAACAAATATCTAGGTAAACTAATAAAAGTACAGATTAAAAGATTCGAATTTGTCCTTTTTGTATATAAAAAAACAAAATTCATTCACTACTGTATGTATTTTTAAAAATTAGCCCACAACAATGCCCACTTTTGTTGAACAAGCTTTGTCTTTGACAAATCCTCAAAGAAAAAAGTCAAGAGGTGTAATGTCTGGAGATCGAGAAGGCCATTCGATGGGACCGTTTTGACCAATCCGCCTGTTTGGAAATTTCTCATTTAAAAAGTCTCCTATAATCATACACAAATGAGGCGGTGTACTATCTTGTTGCCAAATGATTTTGGGATGCAAATAGGAAATTTGTGAGACAGCAAAAATTTGAATCATGTCTAAGTAAATTTCTTTTGTTACAGTTTGTTTGTGAAAGAAGAATGGTCCAATCACACAATCTGCCATTAATCCGCACCACACATTATGTTGGCAACGGATACAACTCATAGTATTGATACTCATGATTATCGACTATTGATATTTGTACTATAAACACATAAATCTTGTATTATTGGTATGCCGTTATAGTAGTTAAAGTTTCTATGAAATACACATTTTCCATCAATATGTTTCATCTCATCAATTAGTTTTTTCTGTGGATATCAACATTGAATGTAAAATATTTCGTTTGGCTAATTCGATAATCTGAATTATATCGTTTAATTTATTATTGAATTTCTGTAAATACAATATCTGTGTTTGTATAGCGTTTATTTTAGAATTTAAATAGAATTTCTGATTTAACTCATTTATTGCTTCGCTAACTCGTAGAAAATTAATATTAATTCTCTCATTTATTTCATTTAAATATTTTAAAACGTGTTGTTGATTACTCAAAACAAATTCTTGCGATTTACTTAATTGTGCATTTATATTATCATAATAATCAGCATGTTCACGATCTAAATTTCCTGTTACAAATTTAATCGCGCTTCCTAATAGATTTAATAAGCCACGCTTTGTTCTTGATTTTAAATTGAGTGCATTTATTTTATAATTAAATCCATCATTTAATTCCATCATTATATTTATTTCTGCAATGTTCATGTCATTTAAAAATATCATGATGTTTGCTTATACTTATCGTATAGTTCTAATATAAAGTTCATGTGTATTTGAATGATTAATTCAAAATATAGTTTACTATTATATTCCTAACCTAATGGGTAGTATGCCACAGGATCTTTCGTTTCCATTATCTCTGTCCTGTATCCTCCAATGAGGTACAGTAGCAATAATACTACATTCTTATCTGATGGTCGTATTGTTTCTTCTTTCTGCTTCTGTGTTGTTCCTGGTTATGCGTTGTTTCCTTATTTTGCGTTGTTTCTTTCTGGTTTCTGGTGGTTCTGGGAAATTTTATCCGGGCCGGGGTTGTTGGTTGGCACTTAGGAGACAGATCCTTTCGTCCAATTTCTATCATAATTAACTGATGATCAGTTAGTTCTGATGATGCCGTCTGTAATGAGCTGCGAAATCAGCTGCGGCGAACACCGGAAATCCAAAAGTATAATACCTTTTATTTGTTTGCTTTACGTATCTCATAAGAAATAGTCAAGCAGTATCGTGAAAACATATAGCAGCTTTCCTTTGATCTAATTTAACAAAATTTGTACCAATTCAACGTCGGAAAATGATATCGTATGTACCGCTCTCACAATTTTGCTGAAAGTTGCACTTTTTTTTATTTTTACGGGACTTGCGGTATGTCTGGAGACGGCTACAAATTTAGTATCTGAAATAGTAAGCCGCAAAGATAAGTGGACATATACCATATTAAACTGTAAGTACATAATGACCTTCTATTGTTAATGTTTGTCGTTAGCTTTTTATTTATACTACGCGTAAAACATTGGACTTTTTTTAGAAATTAACAAAATTTGAAACCCAGCTATGACGACCTAGAAAAAGCGAACAAGAGATGCGAAAGTTCTGGACTTTTTTGACAGATCTAAAATCGACCTAAGGGAAATATTTTACCATATGTACCAGAACGAGAATTTCATTAGCAACCCGAAACCCGCCCTGAAACAGAAAGGGTAGGAAATCGCCAGTTCCGACAGCTTCGACAGCGACGACGATGAGGAAATTTATATCAATCGAGACGCCGCGCGTAAAAAAATCCCCTGAAAGTTTTATAAAAAGCAAACGGTTCTTTCAGGTTATGCGAAGAAAGATATAACCGGGAAAAATGTATCAACTTCAAAACCGATTGTTCTTCCGAAACCCAAACCGAATGCTTTACGAAATAGAATATCGATTGATGAGGAATGTAAGAAAATTGATGAAAACTTAAGAAAGAAGTTCAAAGATCGCCCCCTAAGCTTGAAAATCAACGTAAAACCTCTTTAAAAACGACAGATTCAAACGATGAATGTAAACAGGAGGATACTCTTGAATATCTAGATATAGAAGAAAAAGAAAAAATAAACCCTGTAAAAGACTTGAATTTAAAGGATACAAAAGATGTGAAAATTCCGAAGCCACCACCACTCAAATTCAAGTATGACAGTGCCGAGAAAAGACCACTATTACCCCTACCAAACATACCTGAATCAGAAACAAGTGCAGGGAGTAAACAAATGGAAGTTCCATCGAAAAATACAGATGAAACTTATAAATTATCTGGCATTCAAACTGTATCATTACCAGCTATATCAGGACCATTTAACTCTTTATCGAGGTCACCTGAAAAGTTAGTAGATTTGAGAGTTTTCAAAAGTAATCACTAAGATCAACATTCGGTAAATTATAAAAAAATTTATAGGAGTATAAAATATGCTACGGTTAAGAGCTAAATAATAGTTTTGTTAGTGAGGCAAATTTTTGATGGTAATACATACTTTTATTTTGAAACAGATTTATTTTTCTCATAGTTAATTTAATTACATTAATAATGATTGGGCATCAACGAGATGGATAGTAGGTACGCTAAATCTAGAATTTTAAGTGATTCAAAAGCAGATGGTCAGTTGCGGTTTCAGCTTGATATATTCAATAATTATCAAAAATGTAGGTTTACAACGTTGCATTTCAAGGTATATGAAATGGAACTTCGTAAATCTAGATTACATTAGCTCAGACTTAAAGATTACCTTGAGTATTTTTTTTAAGTTAATTGGAAGTTTTTTAAACAAATAAAAATTATAGAGAATAACCTGGGATTTAAAGCCTATCTTCAATATTTTTTTAGCTAATTTGATTTTTTTAAATAAATAAAAATTATAGAGAATAAGTTGAGATATAAAGTTTACCTTCAGTTTTTTATAGCTAATTTGATTTTTTTAAATAAATAAAAATTATTGAGAATAAAGTGAGATTTAAAGTTTATCCGGTTTTAGTTTAACCGGTAATTTTAAATTGTTGTCATGTTATCCTTGATGATTTCCAAATGGCATTCATTATTACTTTCTGCTGCCACTGAAGTTACCATAAAATACAAGATCAACCAAGCATGATAGCCCTTGGATGTATTTTTCCTAAAGATGCCACATTTGTGTGTCATCCTAATATATTATAACGGTACCACACAGCATGAAAATTGTGTCAACGCGTTACATCCGTCGTTGTCAAAAAAAAGAAGATTGAAACGGACCCACGCTGATCTAAATTTAAAAATACCGCACGTGCATTAACGTGCGTCGATATAAATACAAGCATCGTTTCGCTGCAGACCAACAAGTTACATTGATCCCTTTTGAAGTCATGTACGACAATTTCAAAGCGTCCTAGAGGTACGACGTTCTGCGGTTGTGTAATTGTGCCAAATGAATTCAAACTGGTGTGCGATGTGAATAAATTGTCTGCAACCGATATCAAAAGAACCTAACACCGTGCGCCAATTTGTCTTTGTATATAGTAGTACTTGTAGGTGATTCGAGTCATTGGATCCTTGCATAGTAATAGGCGAAGTGTATTCAAGTAGGTCGAAAGATTCAATAACGCGTGTAATGAATTTAGGCATATCTAGGCTGGTAATGAATTGTTATTTATTTTAGTATTTCTGGGGATTTGGTAATATAATCTGGGTACAGATAACAAATACGCATTTTCCAGGTTATTCTATTATCCTAGAAAAACAATCTATTACAACAAGGTTGAATGCAGATTAGTTTCACATTTTAGTTTTCACATTCAAATGCCACACTTTTAATTAATGATTGGTTTTTGTTTTACTTGTCTTTAGATTGGGGTTATCCCTAATGATTTCATTACTCACTCAATCAATCCATCTACTTTTTTCCTGTATCTTCTGATGTACTTTTGTCACTTATCGAAGAATTATTCGTACTGCATTGCTAACACGTTTGATCACTAACAGTGGTTTATTGAATTCATAGTATTTTGTAATATCACCCATGCATCTCTCTACGTTCTTTTTCAGTAAACGTCTGCCTGCTTGTTTGACTAATTTTAATTTCAATTCGTGACTTTTATCCATTATTTACCAATAGATTTCTCGTGGGTTACTGGGTTCAGTTGAAAACATTCCAGGCGTATTATGTCATGAATTAAAGAAAATATAAAAGAAGTAAAAGCATATTCATTATATATCTGATTTAAAGGAAGCAATGTTTTGCCTCTTCTGTTAGGGTTTAAGCGTGTTTTATCTAAAAATAGTTTGTAATGCTCTTTAAAGGAAATTTTATACGGCATGCAATGCCATCAAGATTCCGCTTCGAGGAGTTTTATGTCTTGTAAATCTATTTCATAAACTCGAAGACAATGAGGTGCTACATAAATTCAATACCAATTTCGACCTTTTTAAAGCTCAAGTAGCTGTCGATTTCTTATTTTATTTTGGCATTTTCTTACAAGAAATACTCTACAGGATGATTTATATGAAAGGTGACATTTTCCAAACTGCAAATTCACGTAAGCCCCTACGCTATCAAATTCCGCTTCCGATTGAATGATCTTGGTTCCAGGTTCCTTATGGCGTGCCAATTGGTAAACCCTATCGTTATGTTTTACTGACACCGTGCAATAATGATTCTCGCTTGGCCTGATCAAAAATGTTCCATTTTAAAACTTGGACACGCAACAGCAGTTGTTCAGAACCATTTATATCTGTGTTCCTGTAGAATTTGGCACCTGAATATTTAAGGATGAAGTTCTGTTTGAAATTAAAATCTATTTCTTTCGGGTCCGTATTGGGGTTCTCAAATCAACTAACTTTTCAGGTTGCGTCGATAAAGAGTTGAATGGCCCTGGTATAGCTGGTAATGGTAGAGTTTGAATGTACGTGTCTACTAATCTCAGTATTCTAAGCATTCCGGAGTATCCTCCTGTTTACATTCATTGTTTGAATATGTCGTTTTAAAGAGGTTTTACGTTGATTTTGAAGCTTAGGAGGCGGCCTATAAATTTTTCTCAAACTTTATGTTTCACCGCGATCTTTTATCAAGTTCTTTCTTCAATTTTCTTACATACCTCATCACTCGGCGTTCTATTTCGTGAAGCATATGGGTTGGGTTTCGGAAGAACAATTGGTTTTGAAGTTAACACATTCTCTTCGGTTGTATCTTTCTTCGCAGTACCTGAAAGAACCGCTTGCTTTTTATAAAACTTTCTACGGAAATCTTTACGCGCGGTGCCGCGATTGATGTAAATTTCGTAATCGTCGTCGCTGCCAAAGCCGTCAGAACTGGCGATTTCCCGCTCTTTCTGTTTCAGGGCCGTTTTCAGTTTGCTAAGGAAATTATCGCTCTGGTACATATGCGGAACGTTCTTCTTGAAAATTGCCGCCCGGTTCTCCAAATCCTCGTTGCAATTTTCGTAGATTTCATCATTGTTTTCTTGACTAAAATATTTCTTGTCGGCAGATTTTAGCTCTGTCAAGAAAGTCCAGAACTTTCGCATCTCTTGTTCGCTTTTTCTGGGTCGCCATAGCTGGGTTTCAAATTCGATTAATTTCTAAAAAAAAGTCCAAAACATTAGCAATAGAAGGTCATCACTTACAGTTTAATATGGTATATGTCCTTATCTTTGCGGCTTACTGTTTCAAATACTAAATTTAGAGTCGTCCCGGACATACCGTAAGTGCTGTAAAAATTAAAAAAAACCGCAAAATTGTGAGA
This sequence comes from Diorygopyx duplodentatus, assembly GCA_033557515.1. Lineage (NCBI taxonomy): Eukaryota > Metazoa > Arthropoda > Insecta > Coleoptera > Scarabaeidae > Diorygopyx > Diorygopyx duplodentatus. Next base: position 7,917 of record JAWQRJ010000537.1, on the reverse strand, counting down.
GCGTTAAATTTGTCCAAATTTTGTTATTATTACATCAAAGGAAAGCTGCTATATGTTTTCATGGTACTGATTGAATATATCTTATGAAATACGGTGATCGCGGAGTCGGTGAAGAAACTCTCCGTGACGTTTCGCAGCTCATTACAGGCGGCATCATCATAACTAACTGATGATCAGTTAGTTATGATAGAAATTGGACGAAAGAAAATTTCCCGGAACCACCAGAAACCAGAAAGAAACAAAGAAACAACGCAAACAAGAAAAACCGCAAAACAAGGAAACAACGCAGAACCAGGAACAATACAGAAGAAGAAAGAAGAAACAACACGACCATCAGATGAGGACAGTAGTATTATTGCTACTGTACCTCATTGGAGGATACATGACAGAGATAATGGAAATAAAAATCCATCTGGCATACTACTCATTATTATTATCATTGTTATATAACCTTTTAAAGTGTCTGTGTCGTCTTTCTGATTTTCTCCATTGTTCTGCTGTATAATAACGAATGATGCCAACGTTCTTATACCTATGCTGTCACCTGTGATGTTTGATATTGACTGTAAGTTTTTTATAAGATTGATTGTTTTTTAAAATGTTTCCTTTCACTTTTGCCATTTGCCTTTTGCTTTTCCATTTTATTTCCAATTAAAATATGTTTTTAGAGTTTTCACCTTCCCTATTTTGTTTGTTTGATCGTAGATAAGGACTGAAGATGAACTTATAAAAAGTTCGAAACCGGTATCCCTGTAAATTTATTATTAAAAGCAAATAAAAGAAGTTTGAATTCGTTTTTCTTAATAATCCTTCTGATATGGCTGCAACGATGTATTGCGCCCTGTAGATAATTTAGCAGTACACATAGAGCAGTAAGCTACAATTTCAATTAAGCTTCCTCGAGTAAGAAAACCACCGTTTTTGGGCTGCTTCTTACACCGGTCAATCGCAATGGAAATATTTGAATGCAATTTTTCTTTGCCATGGCCATTTAGGTAAAATCCTTGGATTGAAGAAAACTGTTTGAATCGCTGCATGTGCAGTTGATTTCAAGTTTGTCCCGTGTATGACATTATTTGAGATCGGACGATGATACCAGAAAGGACTAGGAGCATAGCATTACTTTTGTAATTCTATGTACATATTTTAGGATGTCCTCAGAATTCACCGAGGACCCAGATAATGCATCGTTTGCTCTAGCGATGACGACGGCATAATCGTAATTATGAATCATTCATTCCAAAGCCTTCTGTGAGTTTAGACACATCCTAAAGAAAATTGTACATCAGCTATCATCGCTATTAACGTAATTATCACCATGAGCACAAGTAACCGTTTCGTCGTCGTCATTTACCTCAATACTGTTATAGATCTCTTTCAGTGTTTCTTGGAATTGATGCTATTTGCCATTTTGAGATACATTGTTCGCCTTTAACAATTGCCACAATTCGTTGACAGTTAAGGTATGTATATGTATTAATTTATAGGGAATACGTTAAAATAAAATATATACAAAAGTTATATAAATTATTTTGGGATCAATACGGGATTACTCACTTCTCACTTGGTTTTTGCAACGGAAAAACAAAACAATTGCACAGAAAAAACAATATGACTTACAAGTTCAAAATTGCAGAAAGCCAAACTAGATTTGAAGCGATATTTAAAACCGGTCCCTAGTCCAGTCAAACAATGAAATATTCCAGCTTCAGAAAATAGGTGCATCGAGACATGGAGACATTGAGAGACAATGTTAGAAAATGTCTCTGTCGTTAATATTATCGTAGTTTAAATTACCCATGTAGGGTAATTGGATGGAGGACCCATGTAGTTTGTTTTCTTACCTACAAGTCAGTATGAAATTCGTTGAACAAAACTCCATACAATTCCAAGAAAAACACACACTTTCACGGACACAACCATGAGACGCCACGTTGTATCGTAAACTCTCTCTTGTATCGTAATCTCTGCATAAAGGATAGAAAGCTCACAAATCTGAGATTCACTGAGACATAGTACTATTATTCACAAACACAGCAAAAGATGCAGAAGAAATACTGGTAGATTTGCCAGCATACAGCGAAATAAAAGAAGTTATAGACAATCAATTATAACAAAAACAAAATAATGATAAATCACTCTGTCCGGAACTACATATATTCTCGGAATAAAACATTATTTGAGGACAAGGCAGACAAATAAATAAGTAGAAGGATCACAAATGGATAGAAAAAATGCTGGTAGGGAAAATTATCTTCAAAAGCAAGTCCTGCGATTAATTATAATATATGGATATCAAACATGGTTCCTAACAGAAAAACATATACATAACATTATAATGGGACAAAATAAAATGTTTAGTTACTTAGGCAACCAATAAATCTAATCACGGTAAGAGCTACAAACTCCGTAAATGGAGCAATATGGGGGAATTTATCTAAGCTGTTCAGACCTTCTTGTTTTTTTCCAAAAAAATGCATCGCCTCCTAGATATCCTGAAAAAACTGAAAATCGTCATTTTCTTCAAATCTGAATATTTCCCATATTATTTATCGTACCCAAAAACTTCGAGGGAAAAGGTTGTAGATATCAAAACATTCTGTAGGATAGATAATAAAAACATTTTTTACCTTGCACCAGTTTCGAGATGTGACCCAAAATTTTTTAAGTGGAAACCGCAGTTGATTTTGGCATTGATTTTTTCGCTTTCCAACGATATAAGGTTTGAGGTATTTATGTTTCACAGTTTACGAGATATGAAGAAAAACCATATTCGACACTGATTTTAACACACATCACACATCCATGATTAAGAATTACGTTTTGCTTTCAAAACAAAAGACTGCATATCTGGTATTTATTATCTTTTGTGCTTTAGTAGATATAAAGAAAAAAGAGTTTCTGAAAAAAACAGTTGTGCTCAAATTTTAGTACGTCAATAAATTGCCGCAAAAAAGGAAACATGGAAGCAATAAACATGGTAACAGTAAATATGATAACAATAAACATAGTAACAACAAACACGGTAACAATAAAAATGGTAAAAATAAACACGGTAACAATAAACTAACATTTTCCTACAGAATATGTTCAATATGGTGGTCGTTTACTTCTAAACATTTGGTAACAAGCTTTTAGACACTTTTTCTACACTTCTACATTTTTTTATGTGGCCCCATAGGAAAAAGTGTAGTGGGGACAAATCCGGAGATCCCGCTGACCATCATATGGGAGACCATTCGTTGCAATCCACCGAGTTCCATATCTTATTGCTAAATATTCAGCAACAATTTTTGAATTATGTGCCGGGGCGTCGTCTTGCTGAAAGAAAATAGTTCTCTCGTCTTGAATTGGTAGATCATCCAACGCATCTTCTATGTCCTGTTGCAGCATAACTCAAACAGATATATATATCTGTTTGAGTTAAGTGTTTCGTTAAAAATAAAAGGACCTATTAAACGGTTTCCTAAAATGCCGCACCACACGTTAAATCCAAATCGTTCCTGAAATCGTGATTGTAGAACTATTTTCGGATTTTGATTATTCCAATAATGGTAATTGTTCCGATTGTAAATGTCGTTGTTTGTAAATCGACTTTCATCACTCTAAAGAATTTTATTAGGAAAAGTCAAATCATTGGCAATTTGATCGAGTTACCATCTACAACATGTAACTCGCCTTTCATAATCAGTTTCCTTCATTTCTTGGTATATCATTGGTTTGTAGATGTGAAATTTATTTGTCTTTAAAATGCGATGCACGGTGCTCCTTGCCATAACGCGCTCAGTGGAGATTTTGCTTATTGAGGTGGTAGGCTCAATATTAACTACGTCTAGCACATCTATTTGGGCATCTTCATTTTCTTTTTGGTATGTTGCAGAACGGACTGCAATAAAGTACCCACCTTCGCGTAAATTTTGCTCTAGTCGGCGAAACGAAGTTCTATGACGCTGCTTTTTGTCGGGGTGTAAACTTAAATATTCATTTACTGCTGCAGTTGAATTTCGATTGAATTTGAAGATACCATTATCAATGTAGAATATGAATAATTGGCGAGAACTACAACTTTTGACACGACAGTGGTTTAACAATATTATTGAGAGATCTGTAGTCTTTTGTTTCAATCATGACATATCTCATCATGATCATGATCATTGTGACATATCTCCTAAACTATGAAATATAAGTACCTCGAACCTTATATGGTTAGAAAGGTAAAAATCAACTAATTTAATAATGTCAAAATCAACAATGGTTTCCATTTCAAAAATACTCTGGGCCATATCTTGAAACTATTGGAATGTAAAAAATATTTTTATAATTTATTCTACAGAATGTTTTCATATCTATTTTTTTCCTTGAAATTTTTTGATACGATAAATAATATGGAAAATATTCACATTTGAAGAAAATGACAATTTTTAGTTTTTTCAAGAAGTTTTTTCTAGTAGGCGATGCATTTTTTTGGAAAAACAAAAGAAGGTCTTTTGTTTTTCCAATAAAAAACCAGCTTAGATAAATACCCCCATATTGTTCCAGTTAACCGAGTCTGTAGCTCTTACCGTTTCCAAGACAACAATGGTGAGCATCAAATGTCAAACATGGTCCCTAAGAGAAAATCATATAAATAACATTAGAATATGAAGAATACACAGCAGGAATAACGAATAAGCGTAAAATATGAGATATTGTTACAATTACATTAAAATTGTCATGAACTGCTTATGATTGGCTTCCAGTAGAATCAAAAGCAGAGACAGAAGACAATGGTAAACTTTGCGGTAGCCCTCCGTCCGAATTGGACTCATGATGTTTCTCTCTATAAATCTTTTATAAATTCATTTTTAATCCAACTTTCTTACTTTAACTTAAGCAATGTTTTATTAAATTCTTCTGCTGTTTCAGAAAATGGGAGAGGTAGTTCATAAACAGTACCCACACAGTGGCTATTGAGTCCTACAGTTACCACGTTTACCTACCGAAGTTGCTCCTAACTGTTACAAATACAATGCTTCCACTAGTGGAATGTTGCGGCTACTACACTCAAAAGCTTCGTAGTGATATATTATGTGCCAGATAGGAAGGGATTGTGCACTGCCAATCAGTATTAAAATAAAAAATCAGATAATTGACTTTACTTACCAAGGCGATGTCTGTAACAAAATTAAAAACATAACTAACAAGTTCAATATCTCACTAGCCCTTAAAACTAATCATAACTTGAAAAACCTACTCAACAATAGCAAACCTCCTACTAAAGTATTAGACAAACGGTGTTTACACCCTTACCTGTGCATCATGCAACGCCACTTACACAGGAGAGACGGGAAGAAGAATAATAAATAAATAAAAATTAAAGAACACCTCACAAGCAATAATTAAAATTTTGGTAGACACATAAATTTTAACAATCATAACTTCACCTTTGGAAATGTCAAAACCATTCATCGACTCAACAAAAGTTACCTAATGGAAATAAATCCCACAATCCCTTCCTCTCTGGAATTTAAAATGATCAGTAACACAGAAATTTCTATTTCATTATATATTATGTGCACGGAGGTTTCTTTCTCTTCTCCCTATCCCTTACACGTTGGACTATCATGTGATGATATTTATTGACTTACTAAAATGACATCCTGTTCACTCATTTAGAGCTGCTGTGTTTGCGCGCAAAACACTAGGCTTTGATAATATTCGTTCTCATTATTCCCATGTTAACATCAATATTTCACAGATTTCAGTAATGGTATACATTTATTTATCTTACAGGGCCGCACTAGGCATGCATACATTACAATTGGAATCATACTCATGGTGTGTCTTCAATGGCCCCATTCAATTTTGAATCTTTGTTGACAGATTATTAAGGCTATCGAAAGCACAGAACAAGGACAAGTTTGCATTTTTTTAGTTTTATACTGTTCTTTGTATAGCCAAAATCTGCATTTGTTTTCCTTGGAATTCGATAATGCTGCCAGAAGAGATATTTGTTGCCTAGTTCAGGTTGGCATATAATCATTCTTAGCTTTAGGGTATTTCTTGAAGGGTTCAGTCCAAAGTTTATCTAACTTGATTGGGATATAGATTGGATATCTTACAATTTAACAATTAGTTTTAAAATCAATACGCATTTAATTTGAAAACAATTATGTTGAGGTCAGGGTGGTCTACCCTGTAAATTCAGTTTGCTTCCTTTGATATCAGTAATTTCGATTTAATGCATTTTGGCGATGATGCTAGTTATTTTTTATTTACTGCTTTGCAGCGTAAACGCTTACGCAATTATGAGTGAGTAATTTAAATCCGAATTCGGCGCGCCCTCAATATAGATAAAAGCCGCTGCTCCCGTGCAATACAGCCGGAGGCAATTCATTAACATTTTACCGCAAACTAACAACGGTTTTCATCGCGTAGCGTTAAAATATATTACGGGCCGAGCGGTAGGGCGCGGGGGCGTAGTTTTAACGGTTTACGCTTATTTGTTGACTGGCAAACAGTTTTCGCGGTGGCGCCACATTTCTGCGAACCGACGCCTGCGTCAGCGAAACGTTAATATCCGGCTTGCGGACTCGGAACGGCCCTGTTTGGATGCTCGACGAAATTATCCACAACGGTTGCGTTGACATGCATCGTCCTCGACAACCATGCCGAGAAATGCAAATCATTTGGTCCAAACGCAGCGCCTTAGGTGTACCAGCCAACACATCCTTCAACTCTGAAGGACACATTTATAGCATATTTCTTGTTGGGTTAGAAAAAGGGGACAAAACGGCGAAGACTAGTGAATTGATGTATGATGTGCAAAAGTTTAATAGTATTTACGACAAATTGTAAAGTAGCCTTACTTGTAAAAATTGGTACGTTCTACCTGAAAAATTGGGCGAATTGATTTTTTAATGAAACTTTTGACTTTGAAAAATCTCATTAAATTTCTTCGTATCAACGTATTTGATGAATTCATACTTTTTCTCTAAAACGAATGTAAAATGATTTTATAATGGGCAAGTAGAAGTGAGCGCTAAGAAGTAAAGTAGAAATGCACTTTTGAGGGCCAATCGTCCTTGGAAAGCTCTGCGTAAGAAACATCCTGGAATATTCGTTTTATCTTCTGTTCAGTAGAAATGAGTGAAGTATGTTCCTAAATTTTTATTTTTTGAAATTTCATATTTTTAAACCAATGACCTTGAAATAAGAAAAATAATTTTGTATGATGCAGTGTCTATACCTGCAACGACACCTCGTTTCCTTTGCTCCTTGTACCATCTGAATAATATATTATAATACTGAACATATAATCGCACTTTCAACACGTCGGGATTTATTTACCTCTTTAAGTTGAAATCCACAATAAGAAATGTCTATTCCACGAGACGTCGCTGCTGTCGTCACCTACAGCAAGGGAAAGTGTCACTGTCGCCTAGGAAACCATAACACGGTGTAGCACTTTATGTGTCTGGGCCATGAATAAAATATTTTCGCAGGGATGTCTTTCGGAATGTACCTGTCACGTACAGCCCGAAGCACTTCAAACATAATCGTCTTGTGTTTAAGTGGATAAACAAATAAATAAACGAATCTTTTCTTTGAACGTCGGATAGGAAATCAAAAATAAATGAAGATATGCTGGAAACATTCAATCTCTATTAATTTGTTCACCAATCTCAATCACCAAAGACTTCTTTTACATGATGGTGAACAAGTGTGAGCATTTGGGTGAACATTTTAAAGTCTGTTTGAGACTTTAATCATCATTAGTTTGTGGTGTGGTAAAACTTGTTATTCTTAGTATGTAAAGAAGGACTTATCTTAACCCTCCAGCGGACGGGTGAGGTCTATCACTCCACGCGATATACAAAAATCGCTGTAACTTTAATAAAACAAAAATTACACCGGCGAGCTTCTATGTACCTTTCA
>JAWQRJ010000536.1:0-20139 GCA_033557515.1 Diorygopyx duplodentatus | reverse complement strand
AAAAAATTATATAAACGACCCCACCTAAAATCAATTGTACAATATGCCCTTGCAGTATTTGCGCATAATTACAGGACACCCTGTATATATATATATATATATATATATAATTATTAATATAATTATTAATATTTGCGCATATATATAATTATGCGCAAATACTGCAAGGGCATTTATTTACATTTAACCTAATGGTAGTAATTTTTAAGGAAATTGAATGAAGAAAAATAGTGTCCCGGCCTTCCAATCACCGACTAGTGATTGGAAGGTCGCGTTTTATTTATGTGATATATATATATATATATATATATATCACATAAATAAAACCACTACCAGATAAATATATAATGGCAACTCTGGACATTACGTAATGTAATGGGGATGTTTGAATATAATTCAAACATCCCCATTACAGGAACCTTAAAAATAACACAAAAAATAATAAATAATTCAAGTTTGGGCAAAGGACATGCCACACACATATACAATTTATTAAAACACATACTACAGCAAAATTTCTGCAAAGTCAACAATTGAATATATACACTCACAGATGGACTCCCCATGGGGTCAATATACCTTGAAAACATGGAAAATAATATAATAAATAATATAATATAATTGGAGAAAAAAAATATATAAGTAGCTACTAACAGTCAATATAAACCTACCACCATATACTAAACAATAAATAAAATAGAAATAAAATATAAATTATTAAATAATTCTTAACGTCAATTAACATTAACACAGAACATACGCATAATATATACTATTCCTTTACTTTTCAAGGCTTCATATCACAAAAAAATGCAAAAAAACAATATTAAGACTACTTATAAAACCAATAACACAATAGGCAACAAAATCATTAAAGCAAAAGAGAAAATTCATAAATTGGATAAAAATTGAGTATATCAGTAAGAACTTGTAGCGCCACATACATAGGGGAAACTGGATGCAAATTGGAAAGAAGAATAAAAGAACATATGCATAACATCCATTCAGCCTTTGGAAGACATTTTAAACACACATACACGAGTTTTATAAAAATAGCAACACCAAGATTCTCAATCAAATAAACAAAAGCTACAAATTATACGATACAAAACTACGTAGAAAAAACAAAACACATCAGAACAGACATTGAGGCTTGAAACATTGAAACATTTCAAATATCCCCATAAAAATTGTCCAGGGGTGTTAGATATAGTTGGCATACTCTACCTTTTTGGGTAGTACTTGGGGAAGTAATCGAAATCATAAAAACTTATTATTATATCATGGTTTGCTTTGATATACGAATCCAGATTGTAATTGATTACAGTACTAATTTGGAAAGTTCATTAACTGCACATCTTAGAATGGGCTAATTTGTCAAGATATAATAAAATCCCACCATAAACTCGTACAAGAGTTTAATTTGATTTAAAAATCTGTTCGTTACACATTCATTTAGCAACCTTAAAGGTAAAGTCGAGTCGAATCGGAATGTGTTCTTTCTCGAACAGAAATGGAACCGAATCTTTCCCTCAACTTCGGCCATCGAATCGACGTCGTAGGATATCGTCCACTTTATTTGTTGGACACTTTAAATGGCCACCCACGCACATCCGGGGGACCAGAAGGTCCAGAAAAGGGCCGAGTTAGGAAGTTTGATCTGCGAGAGGTGAGCCGCTCCTTCTTGTAGCCCTGACAGCTGGGGTACGGGCCAACGTCCCCGGGGAATTGACTCTCGGGAAAATCGACGATGCCAATCACTGTTCGGTAATTATTTTAAAGTAAAGTCCGCCCGGAGGATCGCAGGGTAAAGAGCACACGTGGCGAACACCGAAAGGGAACCGATCGATTTTTATAAAATTGTTATGAACGGCAGCGGTCTCAAGGGCGACTTTGATTTCGAATGGAACAATGTCCACATAAAATTGTCTTATTCTTAAAATTTAAGCAGTAAACTGTCCCCTGCGCTTAGTATTAAATTATCAATGAAATATAGAAGGGACTTGTTAGTAGCAAGTAGTGACTGTATTGTAATAGAAAATTGTTTGACAATTACAAGAATAAGTAGGCTATGCTGAATTGCATTTGAATAAAGCAAATCTCTTTTCTCTAGTTTTTTTTTGTATTTCACAGTGCTTCCACCACTGTGTCATCAAGAAAAAGATACAAATTAGAAAATCAGAAACGTTCTTGTAGGCTTTCGCGGTCGAAGAAACTCTCCGTTGACGTTTCGCCGCTCATTACAGACGGCATCCTCAGCAACTAACTGATGTAGTAGAGTTGAACGTTCAACATTTATCGCAGATTTAAAAGTAAACAAGGGCGATATCTACGAACATGACCCTAAATATAAGAGATGGTGATGAATTATTTGATCTGAATTTTAAAAACTCGACCCAAGCGCCCGTTCAAATGGCACCGTCCCCGTGAATATAATATAAATCTTGGTCGGTAAAAGAGCGTCAGGTTAATTTTCGCACTATGGACGATTATCCGCGTCCGAAACCGCGAGATTTTTTCGGCAGCACGACCCTCGCCGGCGCTCTCTCTTCACTTATTCAGCGCGATCATCGCGCGTGACAGATTGCATCGGACCCGCGTTGGCGTCGGTCAGCAGCGTCCACGGCCGGTACCGCCAGAAATGGGGGATGCAAATAAGCAATTTCGCAGCGAATCTGCTATTCATACACTTAATCATCGTCCAGTCAACTGATTACCATTGTAAATTACATCGTGTCACGGTTACGCGGTCGCACGTCACCGTGCCCCAGCCTCGCTGCCGGATTTATATTCATGCAGGACGCACTGGGGATGCCACCACCACCGCACCGGACACCAGACCAATTCGACAGAGATGAGAACTCAACTTGGAAATTGGAATTTTTGATGGTTCGGATACGCCGGTTCATAGCTTATCGATTTTGCTCCACGTCAAGGGTCGCAATTTTTGAAAGGGATGTAAGAAAACAGTGCAAGTGTAACTAAAATTGAAAATCCTTAATCTCGAGTTCGAGGAACAATGTGCAATAACAAATAATTTATGCTATGTCAAATTGATTAAGAACTTCAAAATGACCCGCAACGCCCTCTATCCTTCACCGGGTGAGATCACCCGAGATTTAAAACTTCTAAATTAACACCGTTTCCCTATACTAGGTTACCAGTTTCCCTCCTTACCGACTGGTACATTGATATTATAGACAACCTTTCTATCGGCTCCCAACGATTTTACAATTCCATAAAAATTCAATCCAATCAATCGATTGCATATTTAGCGCTTTAGTTCCCATTATTTACATTCCGACGCAGCCTCTACAGGAAAGAAGTATAAATATAGAAGTACAGGAGCACACTCAGCTGATATGCTCCTGCATCTGGGTCAAATTAAAGGCGGTAGGTAACCTAAAATATTTTACCATGCGGGGACTTACATCGATTGTTTTTTTATCGATTCCTTTTTTAGGTCGAATCTACTTATATGTCCGACTCACATCAAGATGACTTTACTGCACGGTCCCAGAATACTTCTTCCCCTGTTCAATTTTAATGGGTTTGATTTACTTCATTTGAAATTGGCATAAAACTATCGGGCTACTAACAGCGAAAGACCTATTAAGAACAGGAAAATTTAGAATACATAAAATCATATTGCTTACCGGGCTGTATAATTATGAACAATTATTGGGGATCTCAGGGATAAAGCGGCGAACAATTGAACACGAATGATAGATAAGTTAAATCGTTGTTATTTCAGCCGAAGAATACGTCCGTAATTTTTTTATGCTTATAATTACAATAATTTGGTTGCATCCCATTTCAATTTGATTTTCTTTGTAATAAAATCTTAATGTACTTTTTTTATTATTACAATTATAATTTACGGAACGTATACATCAATCCCGAAACAGAATAACACCGTGAAAATGTTCTTCCGTTTCTATGGTAATATCAATTTCTTTGGGGCACTTTCATCTCATTAGTCCACTGTATATTGTTGTCAACTTAGCGGTTTGATATACATCATCCTCTATTCTACGAAATAATTTGATTCTGAAAAAGATCCTAAAAAATTAAAAAATTCTAAATTAATTCTAATTTAGCTAATTAATTTTACAGCTAATTTTTTTTCTATTTTTTTCCATTAGGAATATACTGTTACCTTAGGAGGGCAACGTATGCAACTTGGATCTAACCACCCGTTTACCATCCCGCTATTTGAACTACTGGGGGATAAAGCGGAGGAGTGTGAATTGCATATCAACAAACAACAAGTTGTGAATAAGGTGAGAAGTGAAAAACTTTGTACAGTTATAATACAGTTATAGTTATAGTTATTACAGTTATAATATCAATATCAGATGTCAGGGAACCGGGTTTATCTTCAAAATCTCTTACTTGTCCACAGTCACTGAATTTGAATCACCCTGTATAATAGTTTTTTTAAATAATTATTGCTGATTACCATCCCACTGATATTTTCTTTTTTTTCAACCTGTAGAACATTGTATTACGAGAGGTGTCCGATGTTAAAGGTACACGGCCAAAATTACACTAACATTTATATTTAAAGAAAATATTTAATACATTGCACAGAAAACTACATACTTTTGTTTATTTATCGACATAATCTCCGTACATGTTGAGACATTTATCTCAGCATGGAAATACACTGCTTCCCCAACTCAAAAGCAAATCAGAACTTAACCATCTGTTCGCAAAAACATGGCCACAGTGTTCTGGGATAGTGAAGGCCTACTGCTGTGTGAATTCTTACAAGTAGAAGCATGCACAACCATTAACAGCGACAGATACTGCAGATTCTGGATTTAGAATCTCCCTTCACATCTTCATGAGAGAAAAGGGACCACACAAATGTTTGGACAAAGGCGCACCGTTTAGGGGTTATTGGACATTTTTTCTTTACCAAAAGTGACATTTGCCCAAAGCCGCATCGTTTAGAGAACGCCGGGGGTTAAGTGAGAGAAAGTCGCGTGAGTGAGCCACACCAGTTTATTGTGTATCAACTAATTTCCAATTTTTTTGCCGGCGTGGACTCCAGAGTTAAGTTAGCTTTAAATGCTTTAAAAAGCCTTACTTACCATGTCCGCCAAATCTTCATCTTCCAGAGCATTATGGATCTCTTCGTTTTGTTTAAGAAATTGTTTTATTTCAGCAATCAAATTAAGAAAGCGATGTAGTGCTTGCCTTTGCCGCAACACCACACTTCTGATTATTCTGCATCATATTTTATTCTATACTACTAAGCGCGCTAATCTTGTATTTAAGTGTGTATGTATGCCCCAGATCCGAAAGACGGCTCGAAGTTGCCGGTTGCAGGATTAATAATCCGGTGCCAGGAATCGATCGAGATATGTCTCGACTTCAAAATCATTTTATATCGTTTTGGAGCGTTTGGAAATCAATAATTTTTGACGTGTAATGTACCGGTTATCTATTTTACTTGTATATAATTCGTTATTAATTTAAGCAAGAAACAAAAGTATGTAATTTACTTAGTTTTTATGCATGTGTTTAGATATCAATCTTTATAAACACCATAAAAATGCAATTGTTAGGAAGTTTTAGGTCAATAAGTATGCAGCGAGTGAAAAGTCAGCAAGAGAAAAGTCCCAAATTTAAAAACAAAATACCATGTCTAAAGGGATGTTCAAGTGTCACTAAAATAATTATAAATGGATAAGTAAAGTAATCGATTTTAGAATATTTAACAAATGGCTCGGTAAATTTATAAAAAGGTAGTTGAAATGGTAGGAAGGTGTTGTAGAAAGCAAAAATTCATCTAATGGTACAAGTGCTTTTAAATATTAATCTGGAGTAAAACATCAACATGAAGGGTCATTGATACGAGTACAATATTATAATATTTCGTGCACTTCAGCTCAAAACCAAAGGCAAGCTTCCATTAAACATTGGTTTGTTTAGTTTCTTGGTATGCCTTCTCTTCAGAAAAATGTTCATAAAACTTGTTAATAGTAGAAATTGAAACAAAGAATAGCTATCGAAATAATTAATAGTACTTAGGAAACCCAGCAAAACTCGGTGAGAAAGGAATTTAATCTTTATAATTTTTAGAAATAAAATGTAATGTAATCATTTACGTACAGAATAATTATATATCATCCTATTAAGGTAGCTTATATGTAAAATGAGACAAACACTGAAAGTCCAAGCGGAACTCGCAGTACCTGATAGACTACCAGGCATTCCTATACTATTAAACGCGCTTATCTTGTATGTATATGTGCCTGTATGTATTCCCCAGATACGAAAGACGGCTTAAGTAAGTACTAATTTCTTTCCCCATGTTTCCAATCTTCTTGATTCCTACCTTTTGTACAGTGCATTTTCGGTATATGTAATTGATAAAAAAAGAAAGGATTATACAATTTTGTGGGTGAAGCATGTATTGTTTGCAAATAACATAATAATTTCGCGGAACTGTGAATTATTATTCGTGTTATTTTTGTTTTTGTATCTTTAAGTGTGACTAAAGGGGTTGATTTAAAATCATTTACATCTTTAAACTCCAACTTGTGGAGCTCATGTCTTCTACAAGCTCCCATAATGCGAAAGACATATGCTACCTTCGACAATCAATATTTAACATCTGGGCCTTCTCCAATAAATTGCTTTATTTCATTTGTAGAAAATGTGTTATCCGTCTTGGGTTGATAAATTTCAGATTTTCTTTTCATTCAAGATTGAATCATGTGCCCATAAGCTTGATGGTTTTAATTTTTCAGATTATTCATCAAAATAAACAATTAATATATTTTCTGAAAAGCTGTTAACCTTTTATCTCTCAGATAAAATAAATTCATTTAATCCAATTATTTGTATCCAAAAATTCGCTCCTAAAAAGTCTCATTTTTAAATCTGGTTTAAATTTCAAAGGACTGTAATGCCATTTTGGATATAGGTAAGTTAGGTTAATATTTCTTTTCTGCATACATACTAATTATTTACTATCGAGACCAGCGATTCTCAACGGGGTCTAAGTGTACTTAGACCCTTGGGGGTGTGTGGAATTTTGAAGAGGGTCGATAGAATTCGAGTGGTCTATTGGATCTCGATTAAAAGAAAATCCGGTATTATATCTGGCTTTTTCCAGCCAAAAGGCATCTTGCCTCTGTTTATGCGCATTTTCACATAGTTCTGTTAATGCCGCCGTCGGTTACAATTTGATTACTTAGTATTCTATCAGCCCTGACGTACAGTACAGTACAGTAAGACGTTTTAAATGTTTACCCTATACGTCGCCACCTACAGTTGAATTAAAAATGTATTTGTTATTAGTAGGTACGTACATAATATAGGTCAAGGGTTTTAAATTTTAAATTATGAAAATTATTGTTTTTTTAAATTTTACTGCCTATCGCTTGCAAAAAAAGTGTCTTCAGTATTCTCAAGAATGTTAGGGTTTGGTTTTATTGCGTCCACAGGGAATGATTATATCTCAGTATGTTTAATCTGCGAAAAACATACTACGACGATTATATGAAACCATCGAAGATGAGAGACCCACGGAAAGAATGCAGCCTGCTAAGAAAGATAGTAGTTTTAATTATTTCAAAAAACTTAAAGAAAAATTTGAGAATCGTTCTAAAATCGGAATTAAATCATTTTTTAAGCTGTCTACATCTATAACCCATGCAGGGGGATTAAAAGCATCTTTCAATGTTTCTTTATTAATTGCAAAGGCTACTAAAAAATACTTTTTTAGATACTAAAAAATACTTAATAAATGAATTGCCAATAAGTAAATTTTCAGTGCATGTGGACCTATGTGTAATATTATAGTTCCAAAATGAAAAAAATATACAGGAATTTCTTACCGTAGAGCAGATGCGAATGTACACAATAGGATTTAATTGTTTTGACATGTTTGTCCAACAAAATGAAATTCCAATAACTAATATTACAGTTGCATCTTGTGACGGTGTACCAGCAATGATGAGTAAATATTAAGTTTTCAGCATTTCTTAAAAAAAAAAGAGTTCACGACATTCTGACAGTACATTGTATTTTGCACAAGCAAGATTTAATTGGCAAAGATTCGCAAGAAAGTCTTGATTCTATTTTGCAATTGTGTATTAAAGCAGTAAACACGATTAAAGTTAAATCCTCCTTTTGCCCAGTTATGCAAATATAATAATGAAATTAATAATAATTTACTTTTTCATACAGAACTTCATTGGTTGTGGACAGGCAATTGTTTGCAGTGTTTCATTGAAATCATTAATTCTGTAATAGAGTTGTTTTTGGAAATTGATAAACCTATGGCAACAAAACTGATTGAATCAAAAAAGCATGTATTTTACTTAGCAGACATATTTTCTTTATTTAATAATATGCAAGTAAGGTTACAAGCAAGAAACGTGAATCTCATTCAAATTCGATAAGTTAGTTATATTTGGATTTCGCTCTAAAATTGATTGATTTATATCTGCTTTAAATCGAAGTGATTTCCGATATTTTGAAAATTTAATGCAACTGTCTGTTGTTGAAAAAGATAATATTAACGCTGATGACGTATAATACTCTACACGAACCACCTGAAACAATTAAAAGAAGTTATCAGCGTTACAAACCTTTAGAAAACGTATGTCCCATCTTGGATTATAAAACCATTTGAAAGCGCAATAGCTGATATTGATGTCTCATTTCAAGAAGAATAGGTTGAACTTAAAGAGAATTTGGAAGTTCACGACATCAATTTTCAAACAAGTGCATTTGCCGAATTTTGGAATTGCAAAGACATTCGTAAAATCAAGTAAGAGAGAGTAAAAATACTTCACATTAATTAACAACTGTCACCGAACCATTATTTTGAGCTTTCCTTACTTCTTAATTTTTTGAGGTAAATTTAGTCATGTCGATAATTTATTACGAAAGATTATTAACTAATCTTACACCGGACATAAATAGTATTATGAAAAAACATCAACCACAACCATCACATTAGTTTTTTTTAAATTTATGTTAACAGTTATTATTATTTATCTGATTAATATTTATATTACATATATTAAAATAATTATATAATTGTATAAGTCAAATAAAGTAGTAAAATTATTTAATACAAATAATAGTAACAATACGCTATGTTGCTAGGTTATTGGGTTGTTGAAGATCTGGCGAGAGGTAAAGTCAAATAAAGCGAAGAATTAAAATTGAACTTTGTTTGGTTTTTGCTGATGCTCGTTCCTTACTTTGATATGCTATATATATTACAGCCGCTATTATATGGCACTTTGTCTGTGAATGCATGAATGGATATAATTTTTCTTGTAGTTTATTTTTCTTCTAGTTTTTTGATGTGGTATCGTCAGTTTGATACTTCTTCTTTAACGAATAATTACCACAATTGTATTTAAATTTACTACCTTCTTTGTTAGTTGACAGCTAAAAAAAGTTAGCATAACTTTTTTTGTCAACAAAGTGTAATTTACACCAATTAGGGTAGGGTTTTTTAAAACCATTTTTAAAATGCATAATAATTATACACT
This sequence comes from Diorygopyx duplodentatus, assembly GCA_033557515.1. Lineage (NCBI taxonomy): Eukaryota > Metazoa > Arthropoda > Insecta > Coleoptera > Scarabaeidae > Diorygopyx > Diorygopyx duplodentatus. Next base: position 10,609 of record JAWQRJ010000536.1, on the reverse strand, counting down.
GCATTCTTTAAAACTGCTGTTTTTCTGAAAAACATCAAACATTAAATCGTGTCTTTCAAATTTGTATTCTAAAATTTAGGACATCATGTGGCTCATGTAGGTTAGGTTGCCTAAGTTTAGTATAAGCGGCGGTATAAGTCGTTTATTTTAGCTTGCAATCAACTTTTTCGCGTTTTTATTATAAATTTAAATAATGAGGTTATAACCTATGTTAATAACCGTATATAACCTTTATAACCGTATGTAACCTATAAAATTATAGATCCTGGCATTGATGTCAAAAAACAAGCGGTATCTGTAATTTAAAGAGCAAAGTTCTGGTATATTTACGTTCTGCACAAATCAATAACGCGAGCCGGCACTTTGTGGTAAGATAAAAAAAACTTCATGATTTTATCAGGCAATATTAGAAGTCTCCACGTAGTCCAAGTAACAGTTCGTTTTTATTAAGATTTATTTTTGGTAAATCTGATATACAATTTAAAGCAATTCTTTGAATCGCTAGAACTTATTAGCGATTCTCTACCATCACGTAAAGCCAATCTCAATTCTAATGTATCCATATAATACCAAATCAGTATCGTTTTTATTGAAAGATTCCGTATAATTGTAGTTCCTGTTTGCATATTTTTCTTAATGAAGGTTAGTCTAGAATAGTATAATTCCTAGAAAATGTTTTGGTAGCTCGTGAAATCAGTTGTACTCTGTTCATTTATCTTGATTTCTCGTTAACCAAACTTAATTTTCATTTGCACCTATTAATACTTCTACGCACTTCAAACTTTTACTGTGCTTTGTTCAGCATATTTTCTTCCACCATTTTGAACCATCCCTGCAAACTCCTTTAGTTCTCGAAACAACTTGTTGCAATTCTCAGCTGATTTCTTTGAAAACCTTGAAGCAACACAGTGTTTTCATTTAAACTCTTCGAATCTCTAAGACAACTTAGCCCCTCGTATTTACCGAATTTATTTAGATTATTCCTTATATTATTTTTCTTTATTCCAGCTGGACAACTGGAAACAAATAAGAGGAACATCACTTATAATAACAGCTTTATAAAATCATTTACCACCTACCTCATGAAGACAGTTTTTACCTTTTGTTCTTTCTAGAGTTCTTTTCTCAAAAAAAAACATGTTCATAAATAAACCCCGCATAAGTTTACACGCCTAGTAGTTATGCAACCAGGCGTTTCAATCCATTGTACTTGGTTGCATATCTAACAAATACTACTATTTCACGCTCAGCTGACAATCTACACTTACTACATCACAGAGTAAATGTACGAAGTCTTCGTCCGCACTACGAAGGCTTATGGGAATAACCCAACCTGTACAGATCTAGTATCATTGGGTAGTGCCCCCTTATAAAACGTTTCAGGAAAAATTATTTCCAATAAAGGTTACTGTAATTTCACTCTATGATGCAACACTATTTTTTTAATATATACAGGAGTTCCATTTCTTCTAGACACTATGGAACTTTATTTGCATTTGTTTAATATAGGGCAGTAATGCTTACATTAATTTAACGTAATTTTATTGCATTACAATTATTAACCCATTAAAATTTTAAGAACAATACGTAAATCGATCGATTTTTAGCAAGGTTCCTTCATTGTCAAACAATACACGCATATCACATGTCTTTCATAAATTTATAAGAAAAAAAGCATCCTCAATATTTAAACTAGGTAAGAGCATGTCGTGTGATTTACTTTTATAGCCCGCACATTATTTTTGTTGCAACCTGTGATTTGATTTAATGGAATTGTAAATCAATAATAGACTTCATAAAAGGACAATATAGCGATGATAACATCCCTCTTTTCTACATTTAACTACTCCGTTAAACATTTGTGAAGGAGACAAGCATTTCCGTTAAACATTTGTGATTGCAACTTTGCAAAGAAGTCACTTAACAAATAAATAACAGCGGTCAATGTAAATTGTCGTTTTGTCTCCGTTCTGTCTTCTCGGATACGACAGAGGCGACTGGCTGATCACGCAACTACATCACGAGGCGATCGCCTCACTGTCCCGTACAAAGAACAAGTATTTAACAATTTAAAGGTTTGGCCTGAGTTCGTGTTTTTCAAAATCGACCCAAAGGGACACGAACGTCCAACCTACGTACAGTTACGTATAATTTACCCATCCGACTTCTATAGACAATACGTGCTTCCTTTTGTTTTAATTTCGTCTTTACACATGATCCGAAAATTACAAGCCGTACTAACAGGGGGTGCATAGCAGCTCTTCGTTACTTATTTATCGGTACGGCATCCTGTAATTACGCAATTGGGGGTACAAAGCAATAACGAAAACAGTATTCCAGAATAAAAATCGAATAGATGGTTGTGGTTTTTACAAAACCTTTCTTGTCATTGATAAACATGTTAAAAGTACCACGAAATATGACGTTTTGTAAATAAACGAATAATATGAATTTTTAATAAACACTTATACGGCTAATTGGCATAATTTATTGGTGTTTAATTTAATGCCAAAATTTGTTAATTTGTTGTGAATTTTGCTTTAAAAGGCTGTGATGTTATCGAGTACTTTTTTAAATGACAACCTACATTTTTTTATGGATTAGATAGAGTGTAGTTACCATAAAACAAATATGTTTTAATATTTAATAATTTAATTATTGTACACTACTGATTCTTTTTAATTTATTTATTTCAATAATAAATTTTACACTACATCTTTCGGATTTCCCATCTTCAGAGATAGTTCAAATGTCACAAAAAAACTTTTATTTACTCGTCTTTTTTGTATGCCAAACATTGTCACGTTTTCTTATATGTTTCTGAATTATTTACTGTTAATTGGTTTGTATTGATCTAAATTGTGGTATCTATTTGCTATATATCTCATGCTTTTTGAAGTTTGGTATATACAGGGTGTCCGGTAGGTAGATGTAGACATTTTAAGGAACGTTAAGGGGGTTCGTTATGAATATTCTGGACCACATATGCTTATGTGCAAAGTGTCATGGTTTCAGAGATATTGGCAGCACTGTATTATTTTTAAATATAACACCCTGTATATTATTACATTTTTGGGTTCCTTATGGAATTTATGGTCTATTTTATTAAACATACATACGATCTAAGTCGCACCGTTTAGAAGTTATTTCTAAAATAGATCGGGGGGATTAGGTGAGAGAATGATCTAATTCTAAGTATTTGTGTAATAAAACAATAAAAATAAGTGCGGTAAAAGACATAGTATGTGTTTTATTTGACCTTCAACCGCACAGACTCTTAATTAAGGAGCTTAAACACAATTTTGCCAACATTCAATTCTCTCACCTAACCAGGGGGGTTAAGTGAGAGAATTGGATGTTGGCAAAATTGTGTTTAAGCCCCTTGGAAACGGTTGGAGGTCAAATAAAACACAGTCTATATCTACATCTACCTACCGGACACCCTGTATATAAATTAAAATCTATTTTTTAAATAACGATTTTCCGGTTAAGTTAGCAAATTCTATTTTATTTTCGAACAAAGAGCTTAACAGTAATGTTAAAAAACTTAGTAAAGAAGTAAAGAAACCCAACAAGGCTTCGTTAAAAGAAGCCTTATTAAGGCTTGTTTTCCATATTAGTGTCACGAAATTATATATCAGAAATGTTGAGTGCTTTGTTTATTATGTTTTTCAGTATATTTAGTTTCTGTGCTTTTGGGCGATTGGAGTGGTAATGTATGAGAAAGTGTTTTCGTCTTTTCTTGTCATGAGAGTGTCAGAACAAGAATGCCAATATTTTCTGTTTCAATTGTTAATTTTAATCTATTATCAAAATTGTTGAATGTTTTAAATAATTTATTTAAACGATTGGTGGGATGTGGTTAAAATGCCAACGTGTCTAATGTAAAAAGTTGGTTTTTCTTCTAATTTTTGTAAATATGTCTTCTACATATTTCATTGTCAGGTTGCCTATTGTTGCTGACAAACGAATACCCATAGCACATGCACATATTTGTTTACAAAATCTTTCTTCGTATTTGAAGTACCTATGTTGATTCCAGACATAGTTTTACTCCTTCGAAGAATTCGTCAATGTTTACATCTGTTTTTTTTTAATTTTTGGTCAAATTTTTTTGATTGTCATTATTATTAATTCCATTGAGATGTTGGTTTAAAGTGCAATAACATCTAGTGATATTAATTGATGGTTTTCTTTAATTCTGTCTATTTGTTTTAATTTTTCTACGAATTTAAAGGAGTTTCGTTATTCAGTGTCGTTTCTTTCCTATACTTTTTGCGACTATGTTTGATAAAAATTTGGAAAGTTTTTTATGTTAGTGCATCTATCGCACTTACCATTGGTCTAAAGGGCACGTATTCTTTATGAATTTTAGGTAGAAAATAAATTCTGGATGGTTCTCGAATTTTTTGATTATAAACTGTTTTTGCATCCTCACTGATTTTCAGTTGGTTATGCCACTTTGTTACTAATCTTTTTCTATCTATATGTTCTTTGTTCTGCCAGGATGCAAAAGTTGGGTTTGCAAAAGAGTGTTTGAACAACAAACTCCGATGTCCTTTTCAATAGGTTTACTTCAAGTTGTGAGATTTGCAACTACACATGCCATGATATTAATAGATTCATTTTCTTGGTTTTCATTTTGATAATGTTTTGGTCCGGATTTTTTAAGAGATCCAAAATTTATCATATTTTGTTCTCTCTGATATTTTCCATTTTAAAAGTTCTGATATTAACACTTGCGAACTGACACTTCTATTATTCGTGGCCTACCAATTTAAAACCTAAGATAATCTGAAATTTTAATTAATTAACTTAATTTTAACACTTTTGTAAGAAATGTTTGTTAACAATATTACATATTCGTAAATAAAATTTGAAAAGCGAAGAATCGGGATAAATGATACAGGGTGTTCCATTTAAAAAAAACACAACGTTGTACTATAGCTCTGTTATTTAAATAGAAAATGAAAACTCACCACGACAATGGATTCTGTACCAAAAGTTGCCGGGTTTATTATCTGATTTTGTTTATTTTGAAAATTTCCCCTATCTCACTAAGTATAAGAGATATCGAAAAATAAAAGGAAGGTTTTATCCTATTATTTTTCGATATCTCTTATAGTTAGTGAGATATGTCACCTCTTTTTTCTATCAACAGAAAAGTGAGGAAAAACGAAGAAATTTTGTTTGGTGGTAATTTTTAATACTAGTATTACTAGGATATCAAGGATGGGGAAATATGCTCTTTGACCCTACCTTTACTGTAGGGTAAAGCGGATATCTCAGCATTGGGAGTAAGGAGTTTAAGGAGTTCCCATTGTGTCGCCAAATTATTGAGGTATTATCCTGCTGTTCGAACTCTCCTATAAAAATGTTTGGGTTGACTGGGGAAAGATCGCTAACCTATGGTAGCTCCAGAAACTTGTTCGTAGAATCAATTTTGAACAAATTGGGAAGATCAAGAGGTTGGTTATTGGATTGCAGAATTTGTTTGATAATGGTAACTGATTGTGAGTCAAGTATAGAGACAGGTGACAGGTGAATAAAAACTAAAGGGGTCTATTTTCCGATGTGAATATTAATAATTTATGTTGCTATTGCAATACTATGCAACTTAAATTTTAAATAAATATATAATCCGCAAGACTGCAGTTTATTGAACAATTTAAAGCCATTCCCCCGAGTTTGGAATCAATTTCTACTTTAACTTAATAATACTAATAATAACCATCAAGTGTACCACATCTAAATTGCAGCTCACGCGCGCCCACCGTGCAAAATGCCACAATTGTGACAATCGTAATTCACTCGGAATGCCACGGTTGATTGGGTTGCGCAAGGTTGCACGCCGTACTTCGCAACAACCAGGAATTTAGTGCAAGAGGACTTTTTTCCGCGCTGACGTTAAGGCGCTTTTCACTTTTACGGTGCCACGCACGGCTTTCTTGATTTGGACACGCCGCCATATCGGCCGGCGCGAAAGAACGCCGATTTTTCGAGGGAAAGTGCGACGACCTGTCTTTCACCACCGGCGGTAATGCAAGAAGCTTCCGGGCAAATGTTTCCAACGTACGTTCGCACCAAGAATTTTGATCGGTTTCATTATTTCCCCGATACGCTTCGCCATGCGCGTTCATTGAGCCATCCAAACCGCTTGATTTATGGTATTGATTTATGGCAGTTCGTGACTATTTTACGTTCTATTCTGAAGCAGCTTGTATTTCATCTCTGAGCGATTCTGTTTTAGTAGTCATACCTTGGTGAAGATAATAAATTCTTATGAATAACAGTGCATATCTCCTACATTTCAAACTCATTCATTTTGAACAAACAATGATGGTTGGAAACTGTTATAGTGTAGTAACAATATAAGGAATAATCTAAACAAATTTGGTAATTATAAAGAACTTGAATTAACTGTCTTAGACATTCTAAAGAGTTCAATGGAAAACACCATGTTGTTTCAGGGATTTCAAAGAAATCAGCTGGAGAATTTTAGCAAGTAGCTTCGAGTGTTCAAGGAGTTTGCAGAGATGGTTCAAGAAATTCTATCGAAGTCCTACAAGTGTATTGGGGGGCCAAAAAAGTATGGCGAATTTCATAGAAAGAGTACATGCAAAATATACAACAAGAAGAAAACATTAAAAGTGGAATGTAAGTTATTTGCACTTTTAATTTTAAACACTTTAATTTGTTATTAACACTAAAATTTCCTGCTTAAAGCTGTGTTATGAATGCGTAACGGCCATCGAACCAAACCCCACAGGCATGTGCGTGGGCTGTCTGAGAAGCCACGTAAATATAAGCCAAGAAATTCCAAAATAAACCACCGACGGAATGTGTCCACTGCGCTTTACAGCTAATGACCCTTTCTTTAATCAAAGCACAAGAAAATAGCATGGAAGTTAAACTTGTTCATGGTAGATGCTGATACATCCTGCAAACAATACAAAAAAATTAATAGTTAATTTAACGTTTTCTTTTCTGTTAGAAATAATGGTTGTTATGAAGATTTTCTGAAAGTTCTCTCCTGAGGTGAGGATAAATTTTCCGGTGCTGAATGTATTGAATGGGGATCAAAAGTACACCTAGGAGATGGCAGGTTTACAATACCATGGCAACTTTTAGTTTCTGCTACCTGAAGGTATAAGAAAAAATATTGCATTCGGTAAAAAACTTTTATGGTGACGTATTGATGAATGAAGCCAATCTAAGACTAATGGTACCATTTTTAGCCACTGATCTGTCCTCCCATCTGTCTGTACGTCCAACTGTTATGGACACTTCTATTTCTATTCATTTTCTTTAAGAAAAAGTTTAGTGGTTTCAAATGTATTTTTTTGCAAAAAAATGGCAACTAATGATACGACTTTGCGCAAATATATGTTTAATAAAATCAACCACAGATTCGATACAGATTCAAACAATTTGATAACATGCCGCGGTTCCATTTAAAAAATTGATGGTGCATAGTGTCTAGAAGAAATGGAACACCGTGTATATATTAAAATAGTTCTTTGGTAAACAAATGTCGCCACTTTTCGTAAAAAAGGTCCAACCGCTCCTAAACAGTGCGACTTTGGGTAAATATATGTTTAATAAAATTGACTATAAATTCGATAGGGATTCCAACAATGTGGTAATAATATACAGGGCATTTATTCCACGTAAAAAGCTAAAGTTGTATATCGTCTAAAAGAAATGGGACACCTGTATATATGAAAATTCTTCTACCATTAGCGTTAGAATAACCTAATTCACCAAGATATATCAAGATCTCACCATTCAAGTTTTGAACCTAATGCAATACTTAAGAACCTAATGCAATACCTAATACAATAAGAAATGAGCCCTGGTCTGAATTTCGTATTAACGATAGTTGTAAGCCAGGTGAATTATATAGAAATGAGACCCTTAACATCAAAACTGCTTTCAGCATCTTTCAAAGACATGGAAGCAGAGCATTTAGGATTAATCTTTAATTGTTAAACAAGATGGTTATCATGTGGAACATAGCTACATAATTGTGATCTCGAAAACTCGTCAGGATTTTTCGAGATCACAATTATTTATAGTAAAATTGAGCCAGTTAGTAAATGTATTTGGAAAATTAAATATATTAAACCTTTGGAAAATGAAGAAAAAAAATTAAGAAAATTGCAATTATGAAACAAAAACATAAAGCAAAAGATAAAAACCACGAACAACGTCAATGCATTGTTGAACCATTCAACCAGGATCTTGAAATTGTGCGACTTTGGGCAAACAAATATTTAAATATGTTATATGCGAGTACTTTAAATGTCCAATAACTTCTAAACGGTGCGACTTTGTACAATGTATGTTGAATAAAATCGACCACAAATTCGACAAGGAATTTAATAAACGGGTACGTTCTGGAAAGCACTGCGGACCACACTAAATTCTGCACGCCATACAAAGATGGCGCTAGCAGTCCATAGAAATTTCAAATAAATTCGGGATGCGATAGAAAGAAGGCGTTAGCAGTCCATAAAAACTTGAAATAAATTCGGCGCGCGATATGAAGGTGACGCTAGCAGTCTTTACTATTTTTTGTATATTTACTAGTTCTCTTTATATCTTTCAGGTGAGAGAAAGCAAATATATCAAATTGGTATGTACATGAAAATGCTAAACGATCTAAGAATTTTCTTTGAAATTTTTATAGACTGCTAACGCCATCTTCATATCGCGTGCCGAATTTATTTGAAATCTTCATGGACTGCTAGCGCCATCTTTGTATGGCGAGCCAAATTTACTATGGGCCGAGGTGCTTTTCAGAACGTACCCATTTAGTTAGTTAAGTAAACTTGTCTCTTCTTCTTCTTGAGTCTTCTTTATTCAGAGTTGCACTGTTTGAATAAAGAATAGGGAATAACTGATTGCATTGTATTTATAATTCCTATTTTATTGAAAAAGCATGATTGTAATCACTGACTAAAACTATCTATTTGAAAAAAACCGATGAAGTTTATACATAAAATCCCAACGACAACAAATACAACCGATCCGCATTGCAAAATTTGTTTATAAATATGGGGTATTTCTTGTAAATATTATTTTTATCCACAACTGTACAATTTTCTTTACAATCTGTGAATTTTTCAATAAATTTCTGAAATTATTAAACCAGAATTAAATAAATTGGTTGGACTGAAAAGCTATAATTTACCTTCATTTTTGAAAATTGTCTTTCTAAAATGATAAAAATGCAAATACTTTGCAATGCAGATGTCAATCACTTTTGTTAAAAATAAAATATCTTTTATGAATATTACTTAATAAAATATCTTTTCATTTAAAAAATAAACTTCAAATAAATAATTGCAAACAACAAAAATTGAAAACAATAAGAATATCATATTATATTGATTTTCTCAAAAATAAACACACCTTTTTATATGTGAATACAATATCGATGAGACTTTTTGAAAGAAAAGATATTTCATTCACAGGAAAAGGTGTGTTTATTTTTGATAAATAAAAAAGCAGACAGTATCTTTTTGAATGATCTTCTCCATACAGGAGTGAACTTATTATAAACAATAAAGAAGTAACTATTGTTTAAGTAGACTTGAAAACAACATGTTTACACTTTTTTTAATTTTCTTTTTTCTTGTCATCTTAGTCTTCTTTTATATATAGAGAAGCAGAAAAAGTTGTTAATAACATGAAATATAGAGCATGTATTTTGTTTGTTAGTTACAAACAATAAGTAGAAAATAAAAATTTGAATTATTTTTATTAATTTTTATGAATGGAAAGTTATAGTTAGGCTAATCTAAGCCTAATAGTGCCATTTATGGCAATTGGTATCTCTGTCCACCCATCTGTCTGTTTGTACGTCCGTCTGTTAGGAACACTTTTCCTATTTCTATTTATTTTAGAAAAAAAAGTTTCATTGTTTCAAATGTAATTTCTTACAAAAAAAATGCAAATAAGTTTTAAACTATGCTGTGTGTGAGGTTAACGTGAATAAAATTAGTAAAATGGTTACGAAAACCCCAGGCCAACTTTGTTGTAAAAACCCGGATGCATTACTTTCGCATTATATGAGAGAAAGTAAAAAGTTAATCAAAACGTAATTGCTTGGTCATTTCTAATCAACCCAACGGAACTTGAAAAAAAAAACAAAAATCGTGTTGGTAAAGGAATTATGACTGAATAATAACCTTATAAGTGTAAATGATGTGACAGAAAATGCTCTTCTCTACATTACAACCTATAGTTGCGTTCTTTCACGTGAGTTAGTTGTCTTACAAGGTTTTTTCCAATATCATCACATTTACGAAAACATTTCGTCAAGCAATTATTAAATTGATATGATACTAACTTTGAAATAATCTATTACGTATACGGCCTTATATTGCATAATGGCTTTTAGTATCGAAGTGTTTTATCCTGGATAATAATATCAAGTATAGTCGCCTAAATTCAATCTAGTTTTTATGTTTTATAACTTTAAGACCACATAAATAAAACAAAATGAAGAAGTGGTGGGATAAAGGTAGAATTATACTAAGTGCAAACATGGTTACTATATATTTGCTTTATGTTTAATGTATAAATGTATTTTTCCATCTGT
>JAWQRJ010000535.1:0-20141 GCA_033557515.1 Diorygopyx duplodentatus | reverse complement strand
ATTTACAACAATAATAACTTCACTCAGTAGATCCTCACACATTTGTTTTGAAACAAGTGATTGTCTATGAATCACGCAATGTGTCCAAATTGCACAAGGAGCCACCTTTCGATCTAGTGCCTGTAGACAAGCGTTTTATCCTGCCGTAGATGGAATGTCATTTTCATTAAAGAAATTATCAATCATATTAAAAACTTCGCTTGCTGTAGAATTGCTTTCAATAAGTTTACAGAGTAACATATCTTCTCTAACATCAGTTTAGACAACATATCTTACATATGTAATCAAATGTGCATCTTTAAGTACATCTGTTGCTTAATCTATTTGCAACACGAAATAAGATAGTTTTAGTTTTTCTATTAATTGATCGCAAAGATCTTCAGAAATATCGGAAATTCTTCCCACCGTATTATCTGCAAGTGAATTTTTTTTTGTTCGGTGTATTCAAATATGATATTTTGGTAACAGCTGCATGCCCCCCTTCCAACAATTTTATGCCCCCCTAAGGGGGCGCGCCCCACAGGTTGGAAATCACTGCATTAAAGGGTTAGTTTACTTTGCTTAATTGGTATTACACAATTATGTTTAAATTATAAGAACTATAAGTTTAAATTTTCAAATAAACGTTTGGTTTTCTTAATACATTTTTATTTTTTAGGAATAACTTCCAAACGGTGCGACTTTGGACATATGTATGTTTAATAAAATAGACCATAAATTCCATCAGGAACCCAAAAATGTAATAATATACAGGGTGTTCCAATTAATAGTCTGAAGTTGCATAGCGCTTTAGAACTATTTATCTAACGGACAAACGGACGGACAGACCAATGGCCTTTTTGGCCATTGGTCTATCAGAAGTTTTTGGAAGCAAAAATACTTCTGATGAACCATTAACGGACAGATTATAGTTCCTCATCTAAAAAACTCATTGTGCTCTAACTACACTACTTTACCTCCTTATTTACTCTAACAGAAGCTCATATCTTCTGCTTAGACGAAATAACAGAACAAACAAGTATTGTTTTCACAATGACAAAGTTTTTGATTGTTCTTATTATATCGTACATAATTTTTGCAAATTTTCTAATTCTATAAATAAATTATTTCCGGTAAAATAAGTCCTTTTTGCCGAAAATTATTCAAATAGAAATTATAATTTCTAAAATTTGCTCAGTGTATAAAAGGTTATCAAACTTCATGAAGGCAAATATTTTTCTAGTAACTGATTTTGTATAATGCTGTAATAAAAATTAAGTAATTTCTAAAGAAAAGCGTTGTAAAATGGTCGGGGGTAATTTTTCATTTAAGTAATTGTCTTATCACTACCCACATTTAATTATTACGCCCATATATTATTGCGAAATATGTTAAATTTTTTATCGAATACTCGGCGATCTTTAAAAACCATGTTACCTTAAAAATCAGTTGACACATTTTCCCGTAAAAAACTTGGATTATGTTAGAATTCTGTTAGTTAATAAATAGTAAGACGAAGTAAAATAGTGAGCAATGATTTTTATTCTTCAATTATTTACTTGTCAATGCGTCATAGACTGAAATTTGATCTTTGTGAGACTAGTGCAAAACCTCAATCTACCACAAATCACTCATTTTTGCAATTTGAGCACATAATGAGCTTGCTAATTCCCTTATTATTTAAGGTTAAAGTTAATAGGTTCTTGCTTTATTACATTCATTAATAGAGCTTAACCGTTTCGCGCTGTGCACATTGTATGCCAATGTGAATCGAACTTCACTATGGAACTGACTTCGGTGACACGAAATCCGCTCACGGTAAGATCTACGAACTGCTGCCTCTGTCGTTTCAGTGTTATGACGCGCTATTAGTCCGTTAGGTCGGTGCTTTTTTCGTTTTCGCCTCCCCTCCCCCCTCGCACGCTCCGTCACATAACTTATAAAGAAGCGGTGTGCCCATCCCTCTTCTTTCGTCGCGCGTTTTCTCTTGCACTTCTCTTTTCGCCGACACATTCGACCGCAAAACCGGAGGTAATGTTTGATAATTTTCTGTTAAGCAATCGAATAAATTTAGCGGCCGCTGCAACGACGTCTCAACCGCACCGTAAATGTCCAGAAATGGAAACAGAAGCGGCCCAGTTTTTCAACGAGAGAAATAAACAAGAAATCTCGATGTGACGACTGAAAAAACCCACTTACCGTTTCGCAAAATAGGTTAATAATGAAACGTTTTCCTACCGGTTGGGCGAGACTGGATGAGAAGCGACTAAGAAGTGACACTTTGATTCTTATTTGAAGATGATAACCAAGTGACATTGACATACCATCACATTTAAAGGTCGCGACTGTACCTAATAATACTTGTAGCAATCCCAAAAGTATTCTTGGTATCCAGGTTTTCCGTCCCCAGCATGACTTCAACCCCATACCATGGGCTAGCTGTGAGTTATTGCTTACAAAAGAAGACATCATGGAAAGACTGACATCATCTTTGTACGTAATTCCAATCGTCTTATAACATTTCGCTTTGAAGCTTTATCAGTTCTTGTCTGACTTTGTTCTCAGTTCAATAGTACATTATTGCATTCACCGCCACCTAATGGATAAACGAGCCATAATAAGGAGGCATTCAAATGTTTAAATTTGATCACCTGTTCAGAACAGCCAATCGCACAGCGTAAAATTGCAGGATAGGTGGCGCCACTTGTCACCGCGCGTGCACGAGATCTCTCTTCGAGTTACCTCGCGCAAAATTAGTTTCCTTTTAATTTCAGCTCGCCCATAAGTATCGGATCGCCATATCGGCCATCGCAGTAAGTCACAGATGGCTAGATGCGACGTCGGCTGTTTGAGTGGCACTTCGGCACGAGCCAAAGAGCGACCGCTCGTGTAGATGTGCGGCGATACCGGTACGGTGTAGAGGCGCTACATTCGTAGTACAAGCGTCGCTCACAAGAGCGGCGCGGCTATCCGACGAAGATCTGGTCATTAGCGGTGACAAGAAGTGACTACTTACGCCACCGCACTGGCCCAGGCCATTTGCCCGACCGCGTCATGCAAAAACGGACGCCGCAGGACGCGATTTCAAACGCGGCGACGTCCACTATTTATAAGCCCGTTCGAAACGGGTCCGCAAAACGTAACTGGAATGGACAAGAAGGGAGTCAGTGTTACGTTGGTGTAGAACTCGAGTTGGCACTGATCGCTAATTTTGTACAACGTCCGATGGACAGAGAAATGTTGGAGGTGCACTGCAGAAGTGATTAATTGTGATTAGAAATGAATCCAATAATAATATGATCCAAAAATAAAAAGGTGTAATACTCCTTGAAACTTATTTATAGGCCATCATCACTAGCGAAATCGAAACAAGCCGTTAACCAACCAGATTGCAGCATTCAAATTTGAAAATTAAAATTCTCCAATCTGGTTGGGGAACGACTTCTTAACGATCTGTCACTTGATAGGCATGGTTTGTGTAACCGGGCATCCAAATTTTAAGTAATGTTTTCCTCCTCTATAAGACTCATCTATAATATAAAAATTATTTTCATATATGTTACTTACTTGTCCCATTTATTCAAATCACTACCTAATCTCAGTTGGAACTCCCTTAAATTGAACAACCTTTATACATATTATTGTAATTTTGAATTCATCGTCGCATTTATGCCCGATATTTGGTCAAAGTCACACCATTTAGGAGTTATATGATTTCTTTTAAAATGACATTTGCATATTATACATGAGTTATAAAATGAATTTTATAAAAATTCTTTAATTCTATAAAAAAAATTAAAAATTTAACAAGTCCACTTCCAGTTTTTCGGGAAATGATACCAGCTTTTTAATTTTAAATGGAACCCCGTAAAAAACCTATATTGTAGAACATTTATTTCTTTATTTAATCATGTGAAAAATCCATATGGTTCCATAAGAAAAATATTGAATACAATAAAAAATAAAGTTTTGTTTTTAAATTTTAAAATCCAAAATGGGCCATGGATATTCGACCATCGTAAGTTTGCAGTAGGTTGTAATCAGATAAATTTATTACGATTATTACGATTTTTAAATTTATTTGTGAATTTATACTACGAGGAAGTTTGAATATATGGCGTATGATTAATAACTCCGATTGTGCCGCCAGCCATGGATTGAAAGGTAAGTTTTGGCCATTTTCGTCAATTTACAAAGCATATGTTATAAAAATATGCAACATATTTTTTCAAGGCCTGCGTGTCAATTCTTTCTCAGACATAATTTGAACGATTGTTTATTCTTCTTCGGAAAGCAGCATCTACTAACTCTTTTTACTTTTGTCCAATTGATGATTCCAATTGACGGAATTTAAAGGGTTTGTGCGAGGTTGATATTGAATTCTTTTATTTCCTCCTAGAACATTATTTCTATTACCTACGTGATATTAGTATTACAAACCTACTAAGGTCGAATATTCGTGGCCGCCCACTCCAAAAGTTTATTTTGGTTTTATTAAATATTTTTCTTATGAATATCATAGATTCATCATAGATTTTTCATGCGATTGAACGAAGAAGTAAATTGTTTATAAAATATGTAAAAAATGTATGCATGATTCCATTTAAATTAAATAAGTTGGTATAATTTCCAAAAAACCGCAAGTGGAATTGTTAAATTTTTCAATACATTTTCTACCGGATGACTGTAAATAATTGAGGCAATTATAGTGGGTTGGCATCCCTGATGATTTGGTAATAAATCCGTCTTTATGTCAAGGTTAGTTTTTAGGTTAGGTTAATTATTAGGGTAATAACGGCAATTTTATTTTATTTGACGTTTTGATTTGACAAATTTAAATTGAAAATCAGGGATGCAAACAAGAAAACAAAAAATCATGCCAACCGAGCAAAAAAAAATCGCAATCATTATCGGTAGTTTTTACTACCCGAATTAAGATTTATTAAAATGTTTTCTTTCCATCTGTCCAAATATGTGATATATGCACTTGGATCGCTTTATCTGTTACACCCTGTATAAGGTCAGTACGGCAGCCCTAGCTTTCTTACAATTCGTTTCAGGAAAAAAAAATGTTTCAAATAAAAGTTACAGAACTTTAACTTCTCTAACTTCAGTTTTTTTTAATGAAACGCCCTGTATAGTAGGACATAATTTAAGTAAAGTGGGAGAAAATCGTGTGAATGCTTCATTCACACGATTTTATACAGAAAATTCTGTTTCTGAAAACTAGTTATTGGAATGTGCACATTCCAATAACTAGTTTATTTTTTACTTTTTAGCGCATTTTAGACGCGACATATTAAAACAAATACTTTTTTGTCAAGTTTTTGTCATTTAGTAAAGCATGGTTAGTTAGTCTGCCAATCTCAATTTTTTTCAATAAAATTTGCTTAAGTTGTCAAACATTATCTCTGTCTCTCTCTCTCTCTCTCTCTCTTTAAAGGCGGTTACATGTAATTTTTATATAAACGGTAAATAGCCGACAAATATTTCAATTTAATAGTATTTTACTTAACCTGTTATACTACAAAAATAAAAAAATTTAAAAATTTAAAACATATCATATTGGCAGAACCAAGTAAAATGAAAAAGAAATTCTTCATTAGTTGGTCAATTGTACCCGTTTGTAAACCGAATACTTTTGAAATTAGCAACAACAAAAAATCAAAGTTAGGTCGCGAGCGAAGATGTTAAAGGAAATGTGTATTTGTCATAAGTCAACATAAAAGTTTCTATCTCTACCAAGTACATTTAACCAACTTTCGTTTAATAGCGCTATATAAATTCTTTGAAACATCAATTGGTTTTGTTTTAATATTTATAGTGATACACCTTTTATTTTAGTTAACATTACCTGATAAACCGAGCTCTCTCGGGTCTACCAGGTACTAAAATAAAAACAAAAAGCATTGTTTTTATTTTAAAAACCCCTGACCGAGCTCGCCCGATTTGGCAGCGCCGTCGCGTGGTGAAAGGGAAAACTAATAGACCGACCTAGCTACGTTCTACCAGTACACGATGCCCCCAACCTAGATATATTGATCAAAAACTCATTTTATATCTTTAAATTGGTTTAAAGATATTAACACTTATCTCAATAGATTCCTTTGCTCACTAAAGCCTGCAAATATCAACAACATTGCGTGTCTTTTAAGAAACCGGCCTATGTACAAATAAATAAACAAGATCAGCTCATTAAATAGTGTAAGATTCAAATATTTGCATTAGTTTTCTTTGGATTAAATCACGTCATAGAATAATTTTATTAAGTCCTTCTTTAACTTCTTCATTCCCCTGCCCTTCGCATGTTCCATTTTTTATTCTGCGCTGCATTTTATTGTTTTAACATTGAATTTTTGAGTTTTGAAGCTTATATTTGATCAGAGGATTCTATATGTTTTCACTTTACTTTGGATCTGTTTCTGAGTCTTCTTTCTTTTGTTTCATTTTCTTCTCTATACCAACACAATTATGTATTCGTTTTTCCATCTACTTTCCTAACAAAATATTTGGTCCGTATATTGTTGTATTTATCACAATTATAAATTAATTAACATCAAAATTCACTAAAAAATAATAGAAAATAGCCATACATATACAGAGTGTCCACTTTTTTAATAGGATTGTATTGGTAACTTTCAAACTGTGATAGGTAGAAGGTCGGTTAAATGGAGAAAAAGTTGCATATCTGAAAGCACTATCTAGTGGTGAAAACAAATCGGAAATATCATGGTCGGCTCTTGAAATATAAAAACAAATTTCGATATGTTAGTTTATTGTAATTTTATTTTTTTAAATATCAAATTACTTTCTTCTTGGCTTTCCGGTGGTCGCCGCGTCAGTGAATAAACTCTCCGTTGACGTTTCGCGGAAGATTAAACACCGGTTGCGAAAGCCTACAACAACGTTTATCAAATTACTTTGTTAATATTTTTTATTTGCTTGTAAGTTCTCTTTAAATTCAGATTTTATTCAGATTCTGAATCCAAAGTTTCGTATCCGCTGGAGCATCATCAACTTAATTTTTTTACATTCGGACCTGTATGTTTATTATGGTTATCAAAGTACATTCCTATCATGAATTCAAAAATAATATCATACAATAGGATCCAAAGATAATTTTAGGTAAAATCGACTGCATTCGTCTAAGGTTTATTTTCTTGTGGGTCTTATAATTTATCTGAATGAAAATAAATAAGTAAGCAAAAGTACTAGTAAGTTCAAAGAAAAAAGAAAGGTTCATAATAAAACTAGAAAATTATTTTTCATACATAAAAACAAGGAATACATGAATTAGTGATCATTTATTAGTAAATTCACTTTAATTTTTTTTCTCGAAAAAAATATACTTCTGTCACTACTCATTTTTATACGGGCCTACTTTAAACTTAAATTCTAATTATTATTCTAATTATTAAACACAGGACAGAAAAGTATTTTAAGGAGCGTCATAAAAAATCAGGTCCGTATTTAAAAAAAAAATTAAGTTGGGGATGGTCCAGCGGATACGAAACTTTGGATTCAAAATCTGATTACGTCAATTTAAAGAGAACAATGAAATAAAAAATATTAATAAAGTAATTTGACAATTTAAAAAATAAAGTTACAATAAGCAAAAAACTAAAATATCGAAATTTGTTTTGTATGATATTTCAAGAACCGACCATGATATTTCCGATTTGCCAGCAGATAGTGATTTCAGATATGCAACTTTTTCTCGATTTAACAGACCTTCTACGTATTACAGTTTGAAAGTTACGAATACAATCCCATTAAAAAAGTTGACACCTTGTATATGTATGTTTGAAAAATTAAAAATCACGAGTGTCACGTGGTCAAAGTTGAAATACTACAGGCAACATTCTTCAATTGTGAGACAAAAGAAAGAAGACTCAAAAAAGATCCAAAACAAATGTAAACTTCAAAAGTCAAAAACTCAATGTCAAAACAAAAAAATACAACGCGGAATAAAAAATGGAACATTCGAAGAGCAGAGATGTCGTAATTTAATCCAAACAAAGCTAATGCAAATATTTTAACCTTATATGTACTATTAAATGAGCTAATCTTGTTTATTTATTTGTATATAGGTAGATTTCTTAAAAGACACGCAATGTTGTTAGTATTTGCAGGATTTAGAGATCAAAGGAATCCATTGAGATAGGTGTTAATGTCTTTAAATCAATTTAAAAATATAAAATGAGTTTTTGTTAATTATAGCTAGGTTGCGGACATCGTGTGCTGGTAGAACGGAGCTAGTTCGGTCTATTAATTTTACCTTTGAACACGCGACGGCGCTGCCAAAACGGGCGAGCTCGGTCAGGGGTACAAAAACGATGTTTTTGTTCTGTTTTTATGTTAGTACTTGGTAGACCCGACAGAGCTCGGTTTATCAGGCACTGTTACGTAAAATAAAGGGTATACCACTACACACATTAAAATAAAACCAATTGATGTTTCAAAGAAAGAATTTGTATAGCGCTTTTAAACCAATTTGTTTGTTAAATGTAGTTACAAATACATATTTCGTTTAACCTCTTCGCTCCCAACCTAACTTTTATTTTTTGGTAATTTCAATCGTGTTCTATTCACAAACGGATACAATTTACTAACTAATGAAGAATTTCTTTTTTATTTTACTTGGTTCTGCCAATATGATATGTGAAGCATAGCGGATGTTAGAATTTAAGGTGAAAAAAAAATATTTTTAAAAATACATGTTAATGTGGAAAACTGAATGCATTGAACACACTTGAATTTCGTTTTTTCATTACAGTTTGTGTTTCTGCATCGCATGTACTTTTGGCGATCATCTCCTGAACAAATGGGTAAATTAACATTTCCGGTTCTTCTGACATCTCTGTTTGGTATTGGGGTAGGCGCTGTCGAATTCATTTTCTTTTTAGCAACAGCTTCCTCAAGTACTTCATCACTACACGATATTTCACCTGGTTGACTATTGTCTAAATTTTGGGAACTGGCCCCTTTTGAATGTGCCTCTCCAACATATAGTTTAAATTCTAAAAGATCAATTCTGAAAGAAAGAGGTTGAAAAACCTCTGGGCGTGAAACTGATTCACATTGGGATGTTCTTTCGTCTCATCTACGTACTGGAACAATTGGTTGTGTACCAATTGAATAATGCATTTAAATGTTTTACAACATTATCTTGGTGAGCAATTATGTTATTTTGGTCACTCACAAGCTCCAAGAATTGATCCCGCGCTAACATCGCAGGCTTTTTAAACACTGCACCTGGACGTTTTGCCCATATCTTTTGTATCCATAATTTCCTGTCTCATCCATCCAGCCTTTTTCTTGAACGTGAGTAATAATGCCACTAGGAATTTTATCTTTTGGTAATGTTTTTCTCTTGAAGATTACCATGGGCGGTAGTTTTCTTCCGTCCGCGCAACAGTCGGTAAAATAGTATGGGGTAGAAAATAATGGATAATTCACTTTAAGTATTTAAATATCGATAATAATGGAATTACAAGAATTAATTTAATTTAATTATTGCAGGAATTCGTAACATTCAGAAAACATTAGCGAGAACGCAACGATGTAGGTAGAAACCTTATTGGTATCCTAGGAGTTTAATAAACAACTCTCATTCACCATACCACAACATGGCTATCTGTTACTTAAAACGTTACTTCAAGTGGTAATAGCCTCAAGGAAATGTCCCATTTCGACGTCTCTTTAAGGAAACGGCCTTTTAGCACGAACATAGTTCATATTTTCTTTCATACGGTCGCACAAGTCATAGAACGTATACAGCGCTATCTTGATTCTTGGCCCATAACTTCATAGCGTACTATCGCAACGTGTCTAATTATCTGTTAATGGACAGCGATAGCGAGAAATTATAAACTCATCTCCCATAAAATTTTGATATACGACGAAGGTTAATTTAGTACCTGTTATTAAAAAAAATAAAATTTCCCGCGCCGGAACGGTTATATTTCAAGTCATATTTCAAACAATCTCCTGTATTCATCAATGTCATTTGTTTCCGCGGGAAATTTGAATCGCTCCAATTACTACATGTATCTGGACCGATTCAAATTTCCCGCGTTCCGCCTAGTGTCTTTGTTGATCACTTCCCGCCTTATCAAACTAGTTCAGTCTAGTAGGCTGGTTGGTAATTGTTCATTATTTTTGCGCAGAGATGTCAGATACCGAAGTAAACCACAAATTTATACTGCTTGGTAAGTATCTAGCTACTACCTTACATAAAAACATCTGTGAGCATGATATTTTTACCTATCCTACAGACAAATATCACAAAAACATGTTGCGAGAGTACCGGCGGCATAACCTCAATCTTTTATACCGGCGTGAATGTAGCAATTAGAGAGGGCTGGGTTTGCGGCGTAAGATAATAAACACCGCACAAAGCAACTGATTGACATATCTGTGTAATGTACCCGCACGATAACTCGGTCGGTAATTACACAATTAACGCCGCTTAATTTATGTACAAACATTTTCGATGAGTCGAAAAGGAATTTCGGCCGGTACAATAGGTACCCACCCTCTTGACAGTTTTATTGTTGCACTGAACGAGGTAGGCCGCGACATAAATGATTTTCGAACAGCCGAAAATGTGCGCCGTAATGCTTCGCGCGTATTATTTCTCGTGTCAATCATCGTGTAATTTTAGAACGTCTTTATTAGCCACCTTTGTATCGTGAAATTATACGGAGAAAGTCAAATTACGTTCTTACGTAAGGCATGGCATCGTTTCCCAAGGTTTTTTTCTTTCAAATTGGTTCGTTATGTCCGCGCATTCCAACCACCCATCGGGGGAAAAACTGGGTTATCATGGCAACCATTGCGAGTCGATTCAGATAAAATTCAGATATATTTGCGACTAAAATTCAAGTTTAAATGTTAATGAAAGCTAACATAAAATTTAAATGCTAATACAGCTAGTATAATTTGTAAAACTTCTAGCAAAAATAGTTGACAATAATATGTATGTAGGGTACAGTCGCCAAATATCGCCCCTTTTTGTAAAAAATGTAGAAAAAAAAATTACAGGTAAAATAATAAAACGTCAAACATTAGGTACAGTACTCCTTTATTCTTAAAAATAATCGAAAACTCGTTACCTTTGTTACAAATTCTATAAGATAGCTTTAACGAAAAAGTACACATTCTGAAAACATATTTTTGGGCACCTAATTCCGTCCCGAGGACGATATTGAGATCACAATAATCAGTACGTGAACTTAAATTGTATTCATAATAATATTATATACAATTAGTACTTAGTAATCATATTATAATATCTTACCAGTCCTTTGTCAATCATTGGTATGGTTTAAGTAATTCTAATTTTCCAGACAAGTTGTACAGATAAACTTAGGTCCTGGACTTTCAACGCAATCCTCATGCATCCATTGGAAATATATGATGCATCTTATCCATTTTTCTCCCGTTTTGTCTGGGAAAAACGACTTTTATGACAAACTGGGCATTCAGCGTCATCATTGTCGCTATCTTCTTCGCCAGTAGAGGCCAAAATTGGGTTATCATCAGATGTTTCCTCGTCAGAAGACTGTTTTTTTTGTCGCTTGTTGGTTTTATTTTTGTTTCTTTCCTGCTGTTTTAGTTTTTTTTACACTTCTGTCCCTTTTTTCCGCTACTCTTTCCGGTGAAGCTAAGAATTTCTTCTCCATTTGCAAGGAATACTTTACCAGCTCCCCTTCTAATTCTACCGGCGAAACTGGTTTTCTTCCCATTTTACTAGAAACTACATTGTTTACAGATTTTTCATAATTTTTCACGTAATCTTTCAAAGTAGCTCTTCGGATGTTAAATAACTTTACTGTTGACTTTATAACCCATTTTTTTCGTTCGTACATCTTCAGCAGACTTTTCTATTGCTTCACGACCCAACACCTTTCTCTTTGGTATCTAAAGAATAAAGAAAAATATTAAATAAATATAGAAAACAGTTATAGAAAATAAACTTAAAAGTAAGGCGAAGTTACCTAAAAACCGTCCCGGGGACAATATTAGGTCCACGTAGGGAACGTTATTAGAAATTTGCTATTTGTTTTAATAAACATCTATTCAACAAAAAACGCATGTCATAACATAAATTTTTTCCTATTGTTTTAAATCATATGTAATAACGTATATTGTTCATGTCGACAAAACTTTCGTTCAATAAGTCAAGCATATCAATATTTAATTAAGTCCGAGAATAATTCAATCAAAAACTCACCTTGAACAGTTTTTTCCTTTTTTAAATATCTTGTTGTAGGAGCGACGTTTCACCGCCACTTTTTTACAATGGCCGACTGAGGTAACTAACTTTTGATTCGCGATATGAAAACTTGAAGGTGTTAGTTGGATGAAAAAAAAATGGATTGGGACGAAATTGGGCTCTGGGACCAAATTTGGCGACTGTAGCTTATTTGGAATTTAGTTGATATCAAGTGGATGACTGTTTTTCTAAAAATATAATTTCCAATTTTCTGTCTGAAAAGCTATTTTATGTTGGTGTTTGCTTGTTTTTGCTTCGTTTTTAAAATATACAGGGTGCCCTAAAAATAACAGCACTCGTTCATTACAACAAAGCTGTTGTAATTTATTTTATGAAAAATGTTTTGTGTAAAGGATGCGTCATATGCAGATTTTGAGTCGTTTTAAATATTGCGGAAATAGTCAGAAATTACACTAAAGATAGTTGAACAAAATCCAAATTGTTTTATGTTTGGTAACGAAAAAGTGTCATCCGTTATAGTGAATTCCTAAATTTGAATATGTACATGGCAGGCAATTTTTAATGGTCCTCAGGTATGGTCAAATATGGTCAAATATTTTATCCTCAGGTGTCGGATAACTAACCATTTCGTTTTACAAGTACATATAATGGTCTGTATTAAAAATTAATTTTAACAATTAAAATTAACTTTAGAAATTAACTAATTAATGTCTAACATTAACTTTATATTAACTTTGTTCTTAGAGAACAAAGACTTAGACAATTTAGACAACCTTTCTTCTCGTCACATCTTGTGTCAGCCTTGTCAGAAATAATCAGCACTTAATCACAAATTGACTCTGCGAACAAAGCTAATGAATTTGGCGATATATCGTTGACTAAAATATATTATATTATATGTATATCGAGATAATATTAGAATTGAATAAAAGTCCAAGGGTTGGAATTGATGGGTTATGATTAAAAAACAAAGATATACAAAGATACAAGCTTGTCCAATAGTGCGCGGATAGCAGGGTTGCTAACTTTATTTTTGGATTAAAAGGGTCGAATGATAAAATGAGTTAAAAAACAGGATTTTACTTTGCCCGGGACAGATGAAATAAAATAAATTGTTTTAAATTTTCTCTTATTTATTCTTAAAACTATATTTTCCAACGGATTTTACAGATACAAGCATGTTTTTGTGAGTCTTTACAAACTTGTATAAGCAATTTATAACACAATTATAGTCGTAATTAAATATTGTCAGAAGCTGAGCGCTTTGATAAAATTTACTGAACGTCTGTCCTCACATATGTCCATTTAAAGACCATTTGCGAAAATACTCTTTGCACAAAACAATTTGAACTTGGGATACTAAAAATGAATAAATTTGGAATATCGTCCTTCGCAAATGACAGACTCTTCTTCTTCTTCAGAAATCGCAGACTTTTCTTGATCAGTTGGTATTCTACGTGCGTCCATTTTAATATCAGCAATTCGCAATTCGCTATTTGGAAATGATTGTAGTCTATATCGGTGACTGCAGGTTTAGGAACAACAGCTTCGATAACAGGTTATTCTCAGAAAAATCGTATCTTTTTTTCAAATATTCGATAAAGTGGGTGTAAAATGGGCGAAAATCATTTTTGATAGATTCCCCTTGAGTTGCGCTTATTTCGCCAACTATTTTGCCTTGCTTGACGGCCAAAAAAGTTGTTTTTCAATCGTTGCTCGATCTATTTGCGAATTCCATGGATTTCGGCATGCATTTCTATAACTGTAAGTGAATCTGATTCCATCTTTTCATAATTGTTTCTAATGAAAACATTACGTTTTCGACAAAAGACAAGTAGACCGACGCTTTTCTCTCCCCTTCGTCAGATGCAAAAATGTTCTCTATTATTTTCACATTTGTACATTTCAAAATGTGGATAGTAATAGAAAACACCCTGCGCAACAAAAGAATTAAGTTGTGTACTGTTTCGGACATGGGAAACCCTGTATATGGAAAATACTTTAAGCTCGTAGGGTGCGTTGGCAGTAACAACTTTTGTGTACATGCCACGCTCTATATGAAAACATTGATTGGAATCTTAAAAGTACATTATTTAAAGTTGACAATAAGTGTACAACGTATAATTTATTATACAATATTCGAACATAAAAATGTAAAAACGTTATTACGGTAAAAGTATTACTGACCGAACTTACAACTAATACCTATTATAAAGTAACGAAATATATAAGGTAATGAAATGGCTTTAGTGCAATAAAAACTTGAAGTTGAATTTTGTTTTTTAAGTGTTCTTTATGTTTCGTTTTTATCTTTCTGCCAGATTGGGGGATGTGAAAAGATTTACAGCCATACGATTAATTTTATTAATGCCGCTTCCCTAAAAGATCGTTTGAATTTGAGTTTATTGTAAATAAAATTTTGTAATATTTTTTAAACACAGCGATATAAAGAAGTTATATTCATTATTTAAGTATCGGTTGCATCCCATTGAAAAATTGAAGTCTTTCTATGAAGATTGTTGAAGACTATTTCATTACCTTATAAGGTATGGCACATTGAGAACGCTGGGCTAAAAACAACAATCATAAATCAACAATATACAATTTTCAGTTGATACATAAGTAATCCCATAATTTATTTAACTTTCGGTGGTTTTTGTGTCTTTCTGATAATTTCTTAATGAATCAATATCAAAGTCTGACCTATTCAGCCACAGAAACATCCTTTAATCCTGCATAGCAACAAAAAATACATTTTCAATATGTAACTTTTGAATAATGTTTTTATATTGTAGCTTTTACTTAAGGCACTTTTTTATATAAAATGTATTACTCAGGCAATTGCTCCACTCATTTTCAACATACGGAATAGTAATTTACAATTATGTAGTTGCCAACAGCTTCTTAATTTACTAAGGAATTTATGCAGCATCTTGTTTATAAATTGAAAAATCTATAGAGACCATCTAACTATCATCTTGAACACACACTAAATAAAAGAAAAACGAGCTTATATTCATCTGACATTTTCGACTCAATTCATCTTAATGTTTTATTTCTCAATTTCTGCGATAATTGTGCTTTTTGTAATTTTGGTCTTTAAATGACAACTAAAATTATTGTACAAAATTATTTCTCTAAGAATGTTGGTACTACCCACATTGAAAGCAAGATAATTTGTTACTGTAAAACCTAATTTCTTTAATTAACAGTGCAAACGCGGAAACTTTTAATAGCTACTAATTGAAACGCTATTTCTGTAGCTCCTATTGTCATTTACAACGCTCAAAGCTGTGCGTTTGTTGGCATACGCCCCTTAGTATTCTTAGGTCGTACTTAATTAACTATTACAATTCGAAAGTTAATTTTATTTCGCAAGCGGAACGTTAGTATTTTTAAGCGGAGACGCAATAGATGCCGTGCGTAGGCCGCTCGATTTTAGTGACCGTCGCTGAAGCCATGGAAGTAACATATTTTGTTTTTGTTCTGAGAAAGTGTCATTTGTCAAAAGAACCGCGAAACAACGAAATTGTCACATGTCAATCTAAGACGATAATTACGACGTGGCAGTGCTTGGTTATTTCTGAATTTTCGAGGAACACCGAAAAGACGCAAGGTAAATTTTAAAACAAATTATTTACAGTTAAATAAAACTTTTAGTGTCTAGATGTTAATTCTATGGAGGACTAGGGTTAGGTTTTGTGTTATTGCACTTTGTTGCCACGTAACGTCCCACATTCTCTGACAAATGAATTTTTACCAACGGCCTGGTCAAAATTCATGCAATCAGGTAACGGTGAAATAATGATGCTTTCATTCCCCCGAGAAGCACTTCGTAAACCATAAATCGCGTCGATTATTGAAAATTAGGGCCGAGATTGTTTTTTATTGCCTTCTCGTGTTCTCCGCGAAATAAATCTTCTTAATCTGCCATAAAAAAACCTGTTCAATCATCAATGCTCACTCTGGGACGCACTAAATACGTCCGAAGCGAGTGCAAAGCGAGAATTATAAATAATTAAAAGACAAACGTACGACTGGTGTAATTATACTGGAATGATAACAATTCTGCGCTTGGAAAGCAATCTGAGAAAACAGACCTCTTATATGGTTGGTCGCTCTTAAATGGTTGGAACAAACCGAGCGCAGATTGTTAGAAAATTTAGTTGGAAGTCTTTATTTTTAAGGCTGGTTTTTAAGACCGCTTTTTGCAAGCGCATGCAGCAACTTTCTCCTTTAGAAAAGCCATTTAAACCAAAAACACAATAATTCTGCTCAATAATCCTTCTATTTGCTTCCACAGGTCCTATTGTTATGAATCCGACAGATATTGAATCGAGTCCTACTGTTCCAGACCAGCAAAAACCGGTTGTTCAATTTCCGTCTGAAATTACTGTTAGAACCGTTCCTCCATTGCTAATAGACGATGAAAAATCCCAAAAAGGACAATTTGGATGGGGTTTATTAGCAAGAGAACACGTACCTTATCTTTACAGAGGATCCAACACCTTTTATAATGTTCGAATGATCGAAACAAGCGTTCTATCTAAATATTTGAAATTCCTGCACCCAGATATTCTCGTGAAATGCTTAGCCATAAAGAGTTTTTACATAAGCCACTTTGAGGCTAAGCTGTTGAACGAAATCAATTATTTGCATTGCGATGGTAAATTTGGAGTTGACCAATTCACAGGGTTGGACTTGGTTGTGGCTTCTGAGGACGCGGATAATTTATGTGAATTTCTGGAAATTTGCTTGAGGAAGCTGACAGAGAAGAACTTAAACGAAAAATGTGGATTCGTCAAAATTAATAATGATTCTTCAGTTCCGTTCGTGATGACAGATCGAATTAAATGCGTTCCGCTATTTTACTTCGAAGGAGAAATCAGTAAATTGAAAAACAAAGCAATTAAACTGAAAGGATGGGATTTAGCTTATCTGAAGTTTTTATGCAGAATTCAAAATCTTCAAAACGATTTATTTACTTACGACTCATGCTCCGTTATTGACGTTAAAGAAATTGTTGACCATTTCCCTCCGAACACAATATTCCTCGATGATTGGCCTGAAGCAGCCTCACAGCTACTAATTGAAGGTGATGCTGAAAATAAAATGTCTGGTTTGTGGACGCATCCACCAACAATTTCTTCCGTTTCTAACGGTGGAGTTGCAGCGAATGTCAAAACAACGCCGATAAATACCATAAACAGTAACATCAACAACAGAAGCATACAGAAGCCGCCCAATGGTGTTCAGAGAATTCTCGCACCGAAATTCATTTTGAAACCAGCAGAACCCCATCGACTTCCAAACGGTAACATCATCAACTTATTACATAAGAAGGATGCAACACCAACTACTCCGAATGAACAAGTGCGGTTCTTAATCCCAATTGATACTCCCTCAGACAAGGGGTCTTACTACGCCTACAAGTTCCAAAAGGTGATTATCGATGGAAAGACTATTCCCTGCATTAACATGAAAGCGTATTCTTACAATGACATCTTGATGATTTGCATCATAGATCTCAACGAATACTTATTTAAAAACGTCCCCTTTCATATATGCAGTTCTGTTATTCAAGCTTTGAAAGTTCCTTTATACAAAGCCAACCCTTGTCAGGTGAACGTGTTTATGCGCAACAATAGATTCAGGTACTGCAACAGCATATTGCCTTTGATACAAGTTAGAGATGTTCTTCAATATCTACCGCAAATGAAGTATATGTTGGCTTCCAATGGTGAGCAGAAGTTTCAGCAAGTTCATATTAGCAATCACAGAGTATAAAATTTAATTTGAATACCACTCAGTATTTGTTTGGGTACCTGATTCTCTAGAACTTAAGAAAAAAACTTGGTAAATAAAGTTAAGAATAGTAGTTTTCTATGTTTTTATTGTTTTAATAAATTAAAATTGACTAAATTAAATTATGTTTAATTATGTACGTTCTCAAATAATTAATTGTAGTTTCCATGTTTTTTATTTTTTTAATAAATATGTTTTCTTGCATATTTTGTTTTAATACTCTAGCTGTGACTGTTGATGCTACAGCTAATGAGTTAATTAATATAGATAATTGTTATCTTATTATACTATTAAACGAGCTAATCTTTTTAATTAATTTATTTTATTTGTCGGCGTCGTCTCGAGAACAAAATCATTAGCGTAGGTGGTATTTGCAGGATTTAGAGATTAAGGTAAGGGAAATCGATTGAGATACGTCTCGACCTCCAATAAAACCGTTTTAAGATATAAAATGAGTTTTTGCTCATTATAACTAGCTTGCGGACATAGGGAGGCACCGTGTGGGTCAAAGCTGGTAGAGCAGAACGAGCTCGGGAGTAAAAACAAAAATGTTTTGTTTTTTTACCCTAGAGCGAGCTTATGCAACCTAGGTCTATATAACATGAAACTTTATACATTGAATTATGTATATATTTTTTACTGTTGCTTTAAGTGTTGAGCAACTCTTGGTCCTTTTTATCAATTTCAATATTTTTAAACACAATCTCGTCACATGTTAAGTATGGTGGATTTGGAGCATTTGTACTAAATTTGGAATGATAAGTTTCAATAAGTTCAAAATGTTATACATATATGATTATTGCCCAAATTCAAAATTTTATCTGTATCATTTTAGCTCCATAATTTTAAATTGTAAATGAAAGAATAAGCCAGTGCTATAAGTAAGACTGTAGTGCACTGAGTATTTCGGATATTACCAAATTTTTTGTTATTTTGACTAATTGTGCCTTGTATTTTTTTTTATCAATTGCTTGTAACTCCTTTCCTTACCTACATTCTTAATTTGTCCATTATTAACCATGTCTGGAAATGGAAAGAATACATCAAAAATCAATGTCCCTATCAATGTAACAGTGTGTTTAAATAGTCAAATAATGATGATGAAATCAAATATATTAGTTGATTGGTGTTAATAGTAAAAATGCTTTGTACTATATCCCTCCAAACAAACAAACTCATAAAAATCAAAACATTTAATTTTTGGAAATTACAAATTATACATTTTTATGTATTATAATTACTATTAGCACCGTTAATGTACACTTATTACTTCTTAAAATTCAATAAACCTGCTTCTTCAAAACTCATTCTAACATTTATTGTAGTTGCCATAAACAAAAAATTCACAAATGCTGTTAATTTTAATAACGATATCTAATAATTAATTTTACTTTCCAAAATGCAGGAATAATTCGAATAGAAAGTATTATTTGGTTGAACGTAACACTTCTTGTGAAATGTTGGATACATTGACAGTTACATTTACACAATAGTCAATAATTAAGTTTTTCGTCGCGTTAAAGACATTCTCGTAGTTTCTCACGGCATATACTGCATGGGGGAAGAGTTGTACTGTATTTTTAGTATCTCCCAATACCTAACCCAGCCCAACCCAATACCAAAAGATATGTTACATTAAATTATCAAATGGTTGTCAATTTCATTAAACTTTTAAATGTGATTGACACCTTTTCAGCTAATTTGGTTTTATTACTTAGTGTGGTTAAACTTCTGCTGGTTATATCCACAATCCTGCTGTTTGAAATTCTTTTAACCACAATCCCACAGGAATATTTGAAATTTTATTCTTACCACACATATATAGCTCTCAAACTGACGAGTTAAACAATTATTTCATTTTAATAAAAAATTGAGGCATGAGAACTGTTTCTCTCAAAATATAAACAAACCATAGATAATTTTACCCAAAATAACTATAATTTATACATAATGTTACTTAAAGTTATTACATTTTTATTTATTGTAGCACCCCTGAAGGTGTCTCTAAATAGCCGAAACATGTAGGGTAAAAATTAATAAACATTTTAGATAATAACTAGAACTGTACACATTTTACAACTTATCCCATTAATCGGAACCTGGTTAACAATGGACC
>JAWQRJ010000534.1:0-20161 GCA_033557515.1 Diorygopyx duplodentatus | reverse complement strand
ACGTTTCAGAGTAAATCTAACATTCTCGTCATTTGTTTCTAATTAAGGTCGAATTTCTTGTTTGCGTTTCACCTGCGAAGGAGATTTATTTATTTGAACGCTGTAGTAGAAGGAATTATCCATAACAATAATTAAATTTAATGGTAAATTTTGTAGAATTTGTTTTTAATTACTGCATAACGCACCCTAGAACATGTAATACAGAACAGCTACCATCATGAACTATAATATGCCATTGAGCAGCTCGATTCGATTTGTAAACACCAGGATGAATCAAAGTTTCATCTAAATATACTTCATTCTACTAATTATACTACAATGTCGCTTCTCTCCATCACCAACTTCCGGTTAACATGACATTTCTTGTATCGACAACCAAGTTGTCGTAAATACTTAAAGTTTCTCTTCCCCCCGCATAGTCAACTGTGCCTCATGGTTCTTTCTACTAACAAATTGAACGTTGGAACCTTATTGTCAGCAATATAAATATCATGTACGGTTTTTTTCGGAATACACAGATCCACTTCATCTACTTCAATTCTATTCACAACTGCAGTAAGTCGTTTCTTCCTTGGAGATTCCAAGGAGTGACATGAAACGCAAATAGAGTGATAAATAAATGGTAAAAGACTCAAATATCAACAAACACTAGAACTATCCTAGAACTATACCTTGAAATTTTTCACGGAGTGTACATGCTGGTTAAAAGGCTGGTTGACATATTTTGTGGGGACATTGTATATATGTGTGTTTTTATTTATATTTGTATAATGCAAGACAGTAATGTCTACATTAAGTTCACCTAATTTTATTGTATTACAATTATTCACCTATTAACATTTTTAGAACAATACGCAAATCAATTTTTAGAATAGAGCTTCATTGTTAAACAATACTCGCATATCACAAGTCTGTCATAAATTTATAAGAAGAGAAGCATCCTCAATATTTAAACTAGGTAAGAGAAAGTGTGATGATTTACACCCACTCAGTTTTATATTTATATGAATCTGAATAATTTTCGCCGTCGTAGTAATAGCTCTGCCTTTTCCACCTGAAGGCTTACTGTACCTGTAAACATTAACTATAATTTGCTGCGCTTCTACGGTTGAGTCGGATAAAAATGTATGAAAAGTAGCGTTAAATTATAGACACTACACTAATACATGGTGTTTATATTTTTTCCTTCCTATGATGTCCTTACTGTTTTCATTACATAATAGACTATTAGAAATGATCATTCGTGATCATAATAGAAACGCATTCATAAATATGAATGTAGGCACATGTACGGGAGCACCGTATAATTTTGGTTTTGGTAAATCTTGCATTGATTACTTTGAAACTAACAGCTTTAAATCAAAATAAAAAGGACTTACACTTGAACACCCTGTATAACCAAAACGACAGATTAACGTGTCTGTTGCAGGCCTAAACCGCTGTGTTTAGTTGCGGTCCGGTATAGCGTACGCAATAGCAGTCACATGTCAGAAGAATGCCCGCCACGGCCAACTAACTAAAAAGGGGTGGGGGGCGGTTTGAACTACGAGCGTCGCGACGCTCCGCAGTGGCGTGACGCGCCCGCTGCAAGCATGAGGCGCCCGCGGTAAGTGTAGTGGCGAGATATGGCTTCCTCGAGTAGATATAGTTCGTACAACTGTCTAACTAGTTGGGACAGCTATGATAGAATCCCTAGGTAACTACACAATAAAATTTAAGTTTTCTACACCGGCGCTATCGAGTTTGCCAGTCACATCCGATCAGTGCGCGGGCTTATCGAAAACTTTTGGAAAGGTGGCAAGTTTTGTTTTTATGGATTTTGACAATTTTTCAGCACTGATTTTTATATATTTTATACAATATTGTTTTGTGAACGGTTGGTAGGATAATTATTTAAAAGCATTTTCAGTGAACTTAATTGAAGTTTTGTGTACCATCGCGTAAATATCATAATGAATTACACGGAACTAATTAATTTTGGTGTTATAAATAAAACAATGAAGAAACGATACCACTAATTACAGGATCGTACTTGTTTTGCTAATAAAATTAATAAATAATTAGTGGACTTAGTTGATTAATTCAGGAGTTTTAATGATATGTTCTAATTTTCATTGTTTCTGTTTCAGGTGAGGCTATAATGGAACTAAGTGCAGTAAGTTATAGTATGTTGTGTTTTGCATGCAAATTTATGTTCGATCGGTTTCTATGAAACTGCATGCTTGATCGTTTACAATACTTTCTCTTTCCCCTTAGGTAATAGAAAGTAAAAATTGTTAGATTCTGGCTTCCCGAAGGATAACAGTCTTTAAGCTATGTGTAAGGAAGAATTGATAGGTAGGCCTTAGGCCTATTATTAAATTGTAGATGCTGTGCTACCCAAATTGACGAAAATGTTTGCAATCTAGCGAAAATTGGACTGCCCGCAGCATTTTTATCTTTAATCCATCTCTCTCCTACTGTGTGTCAAATACATTAATAACGAATTTCATCTTACGGATGGGAATGAGCGGAGTTTCACGAGAAGCTTAAAGACTGAGCCACAATTCTAAAATTGGTAAATATTTATATTTTGAACGCACCATACATCATTTTTGCTGTTTAACACCAAATTTCCGAACATAACTTAAAAAAATAAGCTATATGTTAAATTGTCAACGTACAAGCTTGTCATTTACTCATCAGGGATGCCATCCTATTAAATTCGCATCAATCGTTTATAGTCCACCCGCTGCCTACCTAAAAACTTTATTTGATCTTACTTTGATCTTATTCAATAGCTTTCCTATAATACCATATGAATTTTTCGCAAGATCAACGAAGGTTTCCATACAAAATCGATTTAACAAACGTACCGTTTCATTTAAAATAAAATTTGGTACAACTTTCCGACGCTACGAAATGGATTTGTAAAATTTTCAAATCCATTTATAGCCCCTATACTCTGATTAAGTTTTGTTAAAATGTTTTTCTTGTATCTCCCCAAAACTGCGATATATTGTAGTGTAGGTAAATTGAACGTTTTTATTGTTTATTTTCATCTGTTGTCACGATTTTGAACTCTATTTTGGTTATTTAAATTTTTGTTTTATTTCAAACTTTCAGGAATACAAACGTAACAGAACCGTATGGCGCCGCGTCTACCAGCACACTGAGTTAAAATATAAAACTAGCATACTACGGTGACAGTTACCGGACTAAAATGTATCCCCCTTTTAATCCGGTTCCGATTCCACAGCGATAAATCGTCAACAATGTAACGGAAATCATTTATTTAAAACGATGAATATTGACCAAAGTACACACACGTACATTTCAAACATCACAAATCAGCATAGGCCAGGCTTTTCAACTGGACACCTAGCAACATCAAAAAAATGAAGGATCAAGGGGATCACTCGGAGGCCAAATAAAGCCTCTGATGGGCAACACCTCTGAAAATAAAAAAAAAAGTTATAAACACATTTTGGTTTTCTGAACATGAATCAATTAGTGCATTTAATTTTATATTCTCGAATTGGCAATTAACCTTAATTTGTGGTCAATTTTATTCAAAATATATGTCCAAAGTCGCTCCGTTTAAAAGATATTGGACATTTAAAGTAAAAAAAAAATATATTTTTGTTTAATATAGAGGTTAATATATAAGCCCTACAACCCTTACAGTTGATTTCAACGAAAAGTGTTTCAAAAAACGACGATGCCTTTTAAAAAAGGAGTCGATGACGTTACAGCTGTTACCTAGATGACGCAAAAATTTTATAACTTATACCAAAAATGCCTAGTTTTAAAACAGTTGGTATTCTGAAGGGTTTTTTAATATTTTTTTTTTGATAACCACTTTACTAATTTTATTCACGTTATCCTAGGATACCACAGTATAGTGTAGAACTTATTTTTGCAATTTTTTGTTTGCAAAAAATTACATTTGAAACAATGCAATTTTTATTTGAAACTTTTTTTCCTAACAGAAAAGTGTTCCTAACAGACGAGCATACAGACAGATGGGTGGGGAGATTTATGATGTGGTTTTCAAAATGCATCAAATAACATTCAAGACGGGCTGAAAAGGATTCGGATTATATAGGAATTCTGGGTATTTGAAATAAATTTTTCGTTCATGTGTAATTTCTGTAGAGATTGCAGTTCTTTAGTGAATAAAAGAGCCTTTGCTATTAATCCAATAAGAGTGAGAGTAAGGTAATCCTCTTGTAATGTCCGCCGTTTTATTCTTTAATTTTTTCACCGGTATTTGCCTATAACACGATATAGTGGAAACCGATTACCAAAACATAAAAACTTTGGACCCTGCGAGTATCCCGTACACCATTTTCCTCGGTTGTGTCTGACTCGGTAAGTGAAAGAACACCGTCCTCGTCGAAGTTGTGCGATACTTCTAACCTGCCGGGCACTCATTCGGGCAGCCCGGTTCCAAAGAGAGGAAAGAAAACTCAACCTAAAACACCGGGGGGGTTAGTACTTATAAGCACTTTCGCTATTTGCGGTTATTTTACGTACTTGACCATCCTTTTTATGGTGAAAACAGAGTACCAAAAAGTAAAGAATTGGATCCTGAGAGTCAGTCATCGTAATTTTGTCTGGTTATTCGAAAAAAGCGTAATATTTAACTTGTTTGTAGCATATTTTGACAACTAGTGACAGCGGGTACTTCAAAGGGCATTGGTACCAACTATGGAAAAACATTATTAAACGTTAACAGTTGCTGTAATGAATAATTTACAATCATTTGAATGAATGATTGTAAATGAACTGATAGCTAACTCAATTTTTTCTCTTTCTAACATTTATTTATTTAAGTTGCAAGTTGCAGTCAACCTTACGGTGAATACTGGTTTTAATTTGTGATATTTATTTTTCTGACGGTTGGTGCCATTGGGAAAGAATTTGAATTTGATTGAATTATTATAGAGCTTGACGAGACAAGTCTACAATAATTGGTCTCAAGTCTCAAATAACTCGCCTAACTTGGTAAATAAAGTCGAATCGAACAGAATAGAATAGAAACAAAAAACAGACTATGGGGCGCTGGCGGAATCTATCGTTGGAGAAACGAAACGGCCTTAAAAAAGCGTCTCCGAAGATAACCGCGCATGGTGGTATAAAAGTGTTTTTTTTGTGTTTTACTCGCGGGAAATTGATTGAGGTAGGTGTCGACCTTCAAAAAAATCGTTTTAAGATATAAAAAAATTAGTTTTTGCTTATTATAGCAACACTGAAAGTCCGATCGGAGCTCGGAGTACCTGATACTAAGACATTCTCGGAGTTTAGTTAATAGGTACTAGACTGATACTGACTATTAGTTAATAGTTTAATACAGCACATTTTTGTCATTTTCGTCGACGAAAAGGTTTCATCTCAACTGTCCTGGACTGGCTGAGTTTTTTATAACATAACACAACAACAAACCGTCCGTATTATGCAAATAACAATTATAAATACATTGGAGGAGTCTCTATCTAGTGGATCTTAGTGAAGGTAGAGAAAATAGCGTTTGCGAAAGAAAATTGTATTGGGTATAATGCTTTATTTTACGTGAAAAAAAAACATTCTCTGGAAGATTCTCAGTGTTTTGGTGCATCGTCGTATATTTCTACATGTGTTATAAATGGGAACAAGAAGTAAAACAAACATAAAGTAAAGAAAAGTTTTGTTGGGTAATTATTTTATGCAAAATATTTTTGTTTTGTACCACAATCCTAATATACTTTAAATATTTTTCCGTTAAATATTTATTTGCCCAAAGTGCACCGTTTAGAGATAGGGGAGCTAGACGAGAGAAAGTCATGTGAGTGATCCACTCCAATTGATTATAATTTTTATTAGTAAAATTTCTGGATTTTTAATGTGATTTGTTTTGCCCATTTTTGTTAAAAGCTTTATTTTTATTTATTAAACTTGTTGATTGGTTATAGTTTGTTTCATTTTCTTAATTTTGGTTTGCTTTAAAACGTGAAGTAGAACATTTCGAAATTTCGTTGTAATTTTTTAATAAAGTTGCAAAATCTTGCAAAAAATCAAATGCAAAAGCATTTGATATATTTTGAAATATTACTGCCCTTTGAATTTCCATGTCAGAACGTTTTGAAATATAGTTTATTACGTCTTCTTCTGGTATTACTGATTCTAAATTTTCAAATAAGATATTTCTTTTATGAACATATCTCTCCGCTTAACTTTCCGTTATTAATTTACTTTCCCATAAATAAATTTTCCCTCAATTTGGATTGGTCTTTTTCGGACCAATACTTGTTTAAAATGAGTATTTTGAAAGTATTGAAATATGTAACAATCTTGAATTACATTATTCCAAATTGCAGCTTCTCCTATCAAAGATGATCTGATTATATTTGACATTGTTTTAAGATTCATATTGAAAGTAAATAAGTTGTTCAAAGAATTTATGTGCTGAATGTGTGAACGCATATACTTTGCGTACATTTTTGAATTCTAAAATTCATAAAATAGAATTCTAGAAATAATAAAATTATAGAAACCTTAAAATATATAAGGTCAGAACCAAATAGTCTTGAGAATTGAATGAAATCTACATTCATCTAAAGGAAATTTTGTTTATAAAATACTTTCGAATTTCACTAAACTATCAGATTTAAAACACATAACAAACGGTAGGGCGCGGTAGGGCGGTAGGGCGCAAACGTACATTGATATTTTAATTGTAAGAAGACGCAAAGTGGTATATATACCACTTTGCGTACCATTCAAAAAAGTATAAATTTGATAGGACAAAAAGTGAATCATAAACATGACTCATGTATATACGAATACATCCAGTACTATTTTCTATCTGTGAATATTTTCATCGTCCTTTTATTATTAAAATCAGCCTATTAAGACATAAAGTTGATTTTATTAAGTAGAACTTGATAGTTTTTATTGGAAATTCATATTATTTAAAATAGGAGAAAGTCTGGATCACTTTTGAAAATGTTGTAATCGTGTGATTAGGCCACCAGCAAATTCTCGTTAAAATTAAAGCAAATGTGTACTATAATGCAAATTTGTAAGTAGATCACTGATTAAATTGGCATAAAACTTATTAAAAGAAAGAAATTAAGAAAAAAATCGCGGTTGAGTGTGGAACGAAAAATTAGTATGTGGAATTTACAAATGTGGAATTATTTTCTAAAATTCCCGAAAACTCGCTGAAAGATGTAACGTTTGTGTAACACTTTATTTTAAATTTATTAAATCTTTGAATTCGTTTTTTTAAATTTTTTAATTGTTGAGAATAGCAATAGATTATTTTTCACAACTTATTCTTCTGCTTTCCAATATATTTTTTATTATTCATAATAAATGTCTAACGCATGTTTGGAATTGAAAAAATTGCCTCTGCCGTAATATACAGGCAGTCCGTTTAAAAAAGTATTACTTTAGACATTCTTTACATTTCTAACCACAGTAACTACAAGCACTTTGGTCAATATGTATATGCCCCTTAACGTCGATCAACCAAAGCACACTTTGGTGGGCATTCCCCCAGTTGAAAATAGCTGCCTTTGCCTGGCCCTCGAATATATTCCATTTTTGCTTGTTTTATTTAGGAAATAATTATTGCATATTTACAATATTTTCCATTTTTCTCCAGTTCCAACAAAACATTATTTTATCTAATTTTTAATTTGTTTTGTTAATGGTTTTACAGTGCGGGGACGCGGAAAATCGTTAAACTTACGGAAACGATAGACCTTAGATTTCACACCATTCCCCTTACTTTGATGTAAGCTTATAATATTGTTTAGAAAGTAAAGGTATAAGTTACTTTTATTTATATTGAATGTCAGTTCCATTTATACCTAAATAATGAGTTCCATATCAGTAAAAAAATACTCTACTTCGTAAGTTACAGCAAACTATGAGTTTGCTGTAACTATGAGTTTAGAAAAGTATGTACAACTTTAGGTTATTGAGGATTGTTAAAATGTGTCAAGGATAAAAAATCCAAGTTTGTTTTAAAACCCTGTACAACAATAAAACGGCGTATTTTCATCTAACAGACGACCTATTCTTCCGTTAGTGCTATGGTGGTTAAGTAAATATCGATTTCCTTGAAATATATTTTTTCATTATCAAAATATTGTCTTTGATGAATTTCCTTTGTTCTTTATACGCATTGTGACACAACATACCTTTGTAGCACGCTTACAAAGTATATTTCGGCTGTCACATTCAGATTTTGAATTTAATTTGTGTGTCAGGTTTACTCTGAAAGACTCTAAATTTATACAATGAGAAATGATTCAGATAGAGCTTAACATCAGATAAGATACATAACATAAGATAAGATACGTAACATAAGATAAGCGTAACAACTTCATT
Organism: Diorygopyx duplodentatus; assembly: GCA_033557515.1. Classification (NCBI taxonomy): domain Eukaryota; kingdom Metazoa; phylum Arthropoda; class Insecta; order Coleoptera; family Scarabaeidae; genus Diorygopyx; species Diorygopyx duplodentatus. The sequence continues at coordinate 11,800 of JAWQRJ010000534.1, read as the reverse complement.
CACATTGCTTTTCGTAGCTTCTAATTTTGAATGCAAATCATGCATTGTTAGCAGTCCACAATAGTCGTATATGATACGTAATTGTTCCATGGAAGGTGGTATATGCTAATTATGAATCATTTAGTGACTACCGACCAGAAAATCGTTAACAAACCTGTAACTGTAATTCTCTAACTGTAAGCGGGATTTATTTACTGCACTTTTTTATTTAGAGCATTACTACTTGTTGTAGATTTATTATACGAGATTTATTTAAATAAACCCTGCACGCAATGTACTTTAAAACTCAGCATGTTGAGGTATTTTGAAAACTCATAGATCAAACCTGAATAGATGTGATTGGCATCTATATCATTTGCTGCTATCTTGAAAGTTGTTCTCAATTTTGTTTGATGAACTGAAGGTACTAATCTACATTTTATCACGTGCCTAACAACCATTTGTTTACGTAGATGCTATCTAGTAATTTAGTGCAAAAGTGAGTTTTTTAAAGAACTCCTCTTAGCCCATCGCCTGTGCGAGGGGTTTCCAAAAACGATGTAATTGTATGACTTCCCAGAATACAGACAGATTTATGGTAAATAATTATACTTGAAGTAATTGAAGAAACAATGTGTTACTCTTCCTGTTTCTACACCTTCATTGAATGTGCTCGGCAATGCGCATTCGATCAATATAAACATCATCGAGGAATTATTGTCAGATAAATTAATATTAATTTTTGTCAAAGGAGATATGTTCATGTTAATTCTATTTAACCGACCTCGACCTAATTGTGAAAAAATCGAACTATAATAACACCTGGAAACGGATAATGATCTTATGCGTAATTGGCATATGCATGTTTAAAATGGCTCTAGTATCTCTATGATACGTTTTTAGTTTATAAAACCATTAGTTTTACTAGTTTTAAAATCCTAGTCTAATGTCCGTGAGTAAAGTAAATATTTAAAAATGCTCGGTTTGATCAGTGAAATTATCCTCTCACTTATCTGCTGTTTATTCAGTTCAATAAAACAAGGTAAAGCCGAAATATAACTGAACATTGTAAAATAAGGTGAGGTGAGGAGGTGGCAGCAATAGTTTACAAAGGCAGTTGATAAAAACTAGCTAAAACATATTTGTGAATGATGTGCTGGAGGCAAAAAGTACATAAATTTGAAATTATGTTGTCGACACAAAACTTGAAATTGTATTGAAATTAAGTTATACGGTATATATGTATGATTTTGAATTTGAATACATCACTGTAGTACTGTTGATATTTACTTTTCTATATGGGGAAACGTAAATTGATGAAAAAAATGGGTGCATAAAACATACTCACGTGACCGATGATCTTTGAAATGGTGTACAAATAGTTATTAGATAATTAGTCGACAAAAACTCGGCAAATTACCAATATGGATTCCACTTGCATAGCTTATTATAACTTTATATATAACAGAAATAAGTCAAACCCACTGTCATAGATAAAACTCCTTGTAATATGTGCAACACTAATGATTACAATTAGACAGTATCTAGCAAACTGCCATTTACATAAATGTTAGATACTGTATCCTACCTACCCACCGCCTTTCTTATAGCCTCTAATACTCGTGGAATGTTGGCAACCTGTGTCATATTTTCCCTTATAAGTGAAGGAATTAATAAAATATAATATTATTCGAAAATATCTGTATCTATGATATTAATTCTGAAAAATATGCGTTTTCCATCAAAACGTGAAGAGTTAGATGTAGGGCAGCACAATAGTATTCGATAGAGAATTAAAATTTACATCTATTCTTGGCATAAATAGTCATTATTCAGAACTAGTTCAAAACTAGTCATTATTTGGACTTACAAGAAATGTAATCAATTAGTACACATCAGGGCGAATTTGTTGTAAAAAGGGATAATAAATGTTCCGTTTTTAATTATTAAAATTATTACTACATTTCCACAAAATTCCAAATATTTAAAAAACCGTTACGTTTAGGTGAGATAAATCTTAATAAAACGTGGTATTATTTTGATCGTAGAAACTAAAAATGAAATAATGTTCCATTTAAAAAACAACTTTGATATGTTTTTGGAACACCGTGTAGTTTACGAAAATAATTTTAAAACATGCCGCCAATAGACTTCTAATCACCTCTAAAATATTTATATTTTTTATCAAAAACTGTAGCCCCAACAATCCGTGTTGTCAATCCTGAATAACCCAATAGGTGGTAGAATAAAGGTTCTTAGGTGATGTATTAAATAAACGATTCGCAACTTCTAAATTTTGCATTGCAGGTAGTCTAATATTGTGTAGCAATAACAACCATATCCAAGAATGGACCTGCAAATAGTTTGTTATACGGGTCTTGTCAGTTTGGATTAGGCTTACCCGACTCACGTGAAGTGGCAACGTGACTTTGTTACAGATACTTTGAGGAGTGGGGGGTCAAAACCACATTCGAATATAAAATAAAAAAGGATTCTAAATTTTTAAAAATCACAAGTGCGGTTCAAATAGATCCCCTGGGTTGCTAAACAATATCCCAACCTATCATAGAAATCAATTCCAACATTAGACATCATTTTAGGCGTGATAAGGTAAACCTATTAAATGATCACCCAGAATTCTAGTCCAAACGTTCAGTTTTTGAGGATATTGAATACGAGCAAAAAAAGTTTTATGCAAGTTTTCCCGAGACCAACATCGTACAACGGAAGGATTGTGTTTTCCGAGCGATGGAAAAGTAAATTAATCGGCGAAAACAATATTTGCAATAAAGTTTTCATCTCGATTGACCTTTTCCATCACTCGCTCACAAACTCTATCCTTATTAAATGTTATTCGGGAAGTATCTCTCGAGTTTTCCCGACTTTAAAGCAGTTGTATCCGTGCATTTACAAAACACGCGAAACATTTCTGCTATTCATGCCCAATTCCTCGCTAACTAGTTTGGTGAATTTACTATGCCTAATTTTAAAAGACAAGACCCCCATACAGGTCTTGTCTTTTAACAGCAGTATTTAAATTTATCCCATCTTTCTTGAATGTTAACGATCGGTATTCTGTTCAAGCCTTGGCCTTCATTTTGACTTTTTTTGATATGGATGTGAAACAATTCAATTCCTATATACTTACACCAGAATGAAGCACTTATTTTAGTGTTTTCAATTTGAAAAATAGGTGATGTTTCAGACACTCGATGAAAGGGAATAAGTAATTGCGATTTAGTTGAATTAATATGAATTCTCCACGCTTTAAACCAGTCATCCACTCTATTCACTAAAAGCTGTAGGGTTTATTATATTATAATTATTGTTATAATTTTTATTCTTTTTTTTAAAGAACAGGATGAAGAAACATAACGCCCTTATTGTAATGACGCAGTTCTACAGTGCGCGGTGATGGGTTTGAGCTATTTCTAACAATTACGTATTGAACTCAAAGAACTGAGCCGTTTTTTAATGCCACCGTTACATACGACATATGATCAAAAATCAAAGACTGGTACTTATTATGACATTCGAAAAAAAGCATTGTATTTGTAAAGGTAAGTCAATGGATAGCCGAATTTAATGGAATACGTTATTAGTGATATTCAACGGAGGTGGAACAAAGCATAAGAAATCGATTCCAAAATTAACTGCTCATACACCTAATGTTTCATATAGCTACATCAAATAATTGCTTTTGGCTGAGTTCCAATGAGCATTTTAAATTTAACACTTCTTCTAATGAAGCGTAGGTGTATATATTTGGCTACATTAACACCATATAATAACCAAATAAACTGGAACAGAAGGTAGACTTAGAAAGAATAAACTTCACCTTATTAACACTTCACTCTTGCCAATTGATTAAATACATTTCTCTCTAACTAAAAAAATGTTTACTATTTAGTCATTTAGTTTCCCTTCGCAGTAAATTTGCCTTTTTTAGTAAGCGTACCTTTGATCTTTTCGTTTGAAGTGTTAATCGTTTGGTTAAATGGAAAAGTTTTCCAAAGTAATCCAAAGAAGTTTGCCAAATTATATCTATTTCAGCTAGGCAGTTAGTCGAATTAGATAAGTGGTAAATTATACCATTAGATGTCAGATTAAGTTCACTTAATGTACACGAGCAATGAAAGATTATTCAAATCTTCAGTGTTCTGGTTGAATATTCACGATCTAAATCGAATTATAATAGGTTTTTTAAACGTATTAGTCTATCTACGACTTAATGCGTTTTTAGTTTGTTGAACTGAAATTTAAAAGGGTTTTCCCGTGTTGGAATTTAATAAGCATTTCTCATATGGTATGCGTTTACGACGATTTAATGGTGTGATAAAACTTTAGCCTGATTACTTTAGTATGATGTGATAATAAAAGCCAACGTGCCCTTTTAAGGGAGCTGCGGCGTAGGCATATTTCGTGCGTACGATTACGATATAGCAATAACCGTAAAAGCAAATAAGGCTTTTTGAGGGACGACGGTAAAGGACCGCTCTGCCAAAATAAGGTTAATATTAAAAAGTGTACGATTTCATAGCAGGAACTCCCATCTCATCTTTTTACCATTTCGTCCAATGTAATAACGTGGGCAAAGCCGAAACTTTTGTCTCGCTCCGAGCTACCAGCAGCAGTGAGCTCTCTAGTTGGGACGCCTTAATTTGTAGGGAAAGAAAACATTTTTAGCTGCCGTTAACGTTTAATTTTCTCCGTTATCTATGTAACACGTTTCGGGAAAAAGATGGTAAGTTCGTATCCTTCGAAACGTTTAAGTGCCAACATGGATTACTCCGATGTTTCATAACGAAGATTTGCAACGTCTTTTTGCTGCTCGTTTACCGTTATGTACATTTGAGTATAGTTAAATAATAAAATAAATAATAAAAATGTTATAAATTATTTACAAAATAAACATTTTATTTTAAAAGTGTAAAAGTTATTTGAAAAGTTAGGACCTTTTCAAATAACATATTTTGAATAGTCCGTACAAATGACTTTCCTGCAGAGGTCTCTCAGGGGCTGATGCTAATGTTATTTTAGGGAACCTAGTTATAATAATGCAATTCCGTTGGGAGTTACCCATATAAACAATTAAAGGGTAGGTTTTAGGTGTTGAATTATAGACGACAACATACTGGAGCAGTTAAATAATGATAATCCCCATTTTTTCGGTTCCGAGCTTTCAAGTTTAATAATTCAACTCTTCACAGCGACAAGACAACAACGTACTTACAATAAGAGATCATAATTTCCCACGTGAAAACCATAACCCTCAATGGAAGCCTGGTGATCAACAAATACTTTTTGGCTTTCCGGTAATCGTTGCGTCGGTTATATCACTTCTGTAATTGAATCCTCTTTGCTTTTGTACCCTTCGAAATTATAAAGCGAGAAAATGTAAAAATTAAAAAAAAACAGAAATGGGTTAGTTATATAGGATGCGGATAAGGTATTGCACCAAGTGGAATTACGTCCAAACGGTTTGAGATATAAATTGAAAATTTCAAGATATGTTTAAAAAATACATTCATAATATTACCATCCGCATGGAATTATCTCGCCCTTCTCTTAGATGTACAAAAAAAACCTTAATTCCTCACAACTCCAAATCTCCTAAACTGTATGACCCTAACGGTGTGACCAAAAATCTACACCTATCCTACATCCAAGGCGTTACAGATTGTATCAATAGAATCCTACGTCCTCACAATATAAAAACCAGTTTTTATTCCTTTATCCAAGTTATGCAGTCACCTAACCTCACTCAAAGGCCTCCCTTTCCCACTTCAATCCAATTGGGTGTACCGTGTTCCTTGTTCATGCGGCAATATGTATATCGGCGAATCGAAACGACCTGTCAGCGCACGTGTAACTCATTACGAACGCTGCACTAGATGGAAACATATAGCTGGAGCTGCACTAGCTGAGCATAGACTTGAAACAGGACGCAACATCCTTTATATTCTATTCTCCTTGAAAAATTCTAGATGCAATAAATATCCGTAAACATCCTAGTAATCTCAATAGAGATACATGGTTTCCCCTCCACCACACCTGCAAATCCGTCATTAACCTGACCTGTTCCGCTAACGACTAATCACAGAGCCGACCCCATCAGTGAAACACTCCTTAACTAACGAATTATCTGTGATTAAAAACCCCTATTCACTATACTAAATTATAATTTCTGTTTTGCTTTTTTCATGTTTATACTGTTGTGTCTTTTAAACATTTTTGCGAAGTTGTTCGCTTGCCCAGATTTATAATGTTCTTTTCCAATGCACATTTTTAGATCCAAACCAGTTTTAAATGTACCGCATATATTTCATAAAATTTTATTCATTGTCATTTTTACCCATCAAATTAAGTAAAATGTTTCTCTTTTCAACCATAGCGATTTTAAATATTTACATAGTTGTGATGTTCTATTTACAATGACGTAACTTTTATTCATATTTATAATTTATTTTATATATTTTAAGATGTGTTACCCTTTTTTAACATTAAATTTTTTTTTTCTAATAACATTCTTCGTATTGTTGTGTAGATTTCGGCCGTAAATATATTAATGTAAAAGCAAAAATAAGTTTATTTTGTTCCCTTTTACATTGATCAACTAACTCTTGCAAGATGGTCCTGTCCAACAGATGTTTCAATGTTTTGAGAAATTCAGAATTGTAAAAATTATGATACTAATCAACCGAACTGATTGTTGATTATTTGAAAAATTCAGAAAGATTGCTATTTGTTTCAAGCTAAGCAAACGTGCATCGTACACGTGTCATTGAGAATTTGCTCGTTATCTGAGAAATTAGAACGTAGCTTCAATATTGAGTACTTTTTATGGTGAATCTGGTCGGAACGTTAATAACGCTGTTAATATGTACGCTGAACGATTCCCTGAGAAAAGAACTCCGTCGTCTCGTTCATTGTATCGTGTTGTAAATCAATTGTCAGAAGGTGGATGTTCAACCAAAAACAAGAAAACGCTCAAAACTGTAACTGGTGAACACAACGATACCACAGTGTTAGTAGCAGTTTCCTATGATTAGTTCGCAATGATTTTAGCCGAACGACTCCCACATTTCGATACTACACCCTGAGCGTGGTGCAAATTATGCACATAGATGACTCGATAATGCGCACGCAAAATATGCTCACGTGTGACGAACGTAAGCAAGTGCCGCCTGTTATCTTGGTTGATATTGATGTTGAGAGCTTTGTATGTAACCACGTTTTCTTCCGCAGTTTTGCTTCTTTTCTTCGTATTGTATAAGTTTTAGTTAGTAACTTTTCTTTCGAATTCTTGATTTTTCATCTGGGTTGATCTTGGCATTGAAGGCAGAAGTGTTTCTTTTTTTAACCTATTACAGTTTACGAATTTTTCATTTTGAATTGAATAATTTTAGTCATTCACAATGTCATCTCTTGCTCGACCTTTGTCGACAAATCTACCAGTTAGCAATCCACTAACTATGGAGACATATTATCCATATTAGAAGATGCTCTTGTGAAATTATCGTTGTTAATCTGTAATGTTACAAACAATATATAGTAATATATAATACTAGCAGCAGAGCAGGGTGTAAAAGGCAACTTGTACATTGCCTTATGTCACGCTTTTCCCGCTTTTCCGGCTGCCAATATCCCGTTATCTAATACACAAATGGGCGTATTTTCCATCCCACAACCTTAAGACAGTATTACATGCCCAAATGTTATTCCAAAGTAATGGATGCAATAAAATCGAAGATATCCGATAATTACATATGGATTTCTGTGGACGAAACTACTGATATAATGGGCCGTTTTGTTGTAAACGTTGTTATTGGAATATTACATCCAGTAACTCAATATGAACCATATTTAATCGAATGTCATATAGCAAGTAACGGTTTAATACTGGGACAATATCCGCAAGCATCGATGAAAGTTTAGATCAAATATTTAATAATGTAAATAAATAACATAGTAAGTGCTTTTTTATTTGTGTATGTAACGCAGCTACATATATGGTAAAAGCAGGGAAGTTGTTAGAATAACAATACGTAAATATGCTACATATTACGTGCATAGCACATGCATTATATGCGAGTTTATACGAGATTTTTTCCAACTTGAGACTTAGTTGCACCAAAAAAAGATTTTTTAAATCTCCTCAGAGGGTAGCTGCGTAAAAAGAAAAAACTTCCATTGCCACCTGCACCTGTTTATGTAATTTCCAAAATATTGAGGCATTAATCAGTAATTCTTAAATTGCATGAAAGATGCTGCTCGCTGTGTCACAGAATGTAAAACCGTTCTTCAGCAACATGAACTGATACAGCAACTGAAGTATATTGAAAGTAATTTCAAAGATTTGACGAATAGGATTAAATATTTCGACTCCTAAAATATATCTCTATCTGAAGGAATCACAAAATGAAATTCTACGTTCGGTCAGTTGCAAAATATATCCGACGAATTTATTTGGCTGCAAACTTAAGCAAAGTAGAAACAATACAGCAAAAAAACAGTTTTACATTACAACAGTTTTTGTCAAAAGATTTAAGTAAGGAAGTTAGTATAAGTCTATTTATTACTGATGTTTGAATACTTACTAAATATTGATGTTTAAATACACATAAAATGAGGGTCTAAATAAAAAAGAAACTACTACTTATTTTTTTGCGTAGAATAATATTCTGCTTGAAGAAGTATGTGTTTCCGTTTAAAATAATGAAGTTAACGTCAAAATGACAACAAATCTTTACCAAATTCAAAACGAATAATGCAGTTTTCTTTCCCCCTGTGAACGACATAACTTTTGCATAAAAAAGTTTCTCTCTCAAAAAGATTTATTCTCGGCTTATCAGATTTACCAGATAAAATGCCTCACTCCGTATACCAGTTTATTCAATGGTGCTTCTATCTTACCTTGTTTAGAAGTCTTTGATTTCAATCGTAGGGAAACTATTGAACAATGCTGTATCACTCATGTATTTTAGTTCCTCATCAAACCTATATAGATTTATTTAGCGGGAATTTCATTAATAAGTTGATAAAAACTGATTTGTTTAGGAAATTAATTAACATTAATTAACAATTAAATTAACAAATCATCATTTCGGTCTCAAAATTAGCCTTAAACAAATCGGCGAAGAAAAAGTTCCCATTGTAGTTCCCTGCTATTGTGTTCTTTTCCGTTGACTTAAAAATGAATTATACATAGGGCGTTAATCCTTTGTATCCCTCAATTTTTGAATAGTGGGTATTTAATTTAAAGAAATTTGGATGAAATTGAAACGTGTCGTATGGAATATCGCACAGAATTGGCACAATTGAAGAAAAAAGAAGACACGTCAAACGAAAGCAAGATTTCACCACCATTTTATTCCTAAATTATTGCCTTTGTTTACAAATTTGAAAGAATTTTCAAAGTACACCCTGTATATTATTACATTTTTAGGTTCCTTATGGAATTTATGGTCTATTTTATTAATCATACATTAGACCAAAATCGCACCGTTTAGGAGTTTCTGGACATTTTTTTTACTAAAAATGACATTGGCTTGACATAGTGGTGCGGTAATGCGAATCGACCTGACATTTTAAGTCAATCATATGACATTTCAAACTTGACAATAATTAAAATGTCATTTTAGATCAGTATTTTAGAATTTTAGAACGGTTTGATTTTGGAACGAATAATGAAACATAACCAATTACCTGAGCATATTTTTCGTAGCCACATCGAACAGTTCGCGCATATGAATTTACCGTCCGAATGGAACGAGGTCCCGTGCGCGCTCTCCCTGAACCGCGACAGGTTTTTCACGACGAACTTCGTGATCGGGTTGTAAACGTGCACCCTCACATAGCAAGTTACAGCGAAATGGTACGGTTCGACAGGCGAGATGTCTATACAGTACGACCAGAGCTAGCTTAGACGGAAGTGAGTTTCTGATCGATCCTTTCGGTGTCTTCCAAATTATCGCTTGAACTGGAATTTTCCTCGGGAACCGGTTTGGCTTGTAAAGTTCTATGCTGCATTTCGTCTTCCGCAATAACCGGGGCTGTGCTTTTGTTCGCGATTTTCTTCGGTATCTTACCCACCGTCCCGATGAGCACGTTTTTTTTAAAACTTTCTTCTATTTGTACCAACTCTCAATGTTTCACGTATATACATCTATTTTACTGACAGTACAAAGTTAGGATAGAGTTTCTTTGCAAGGTAGCTGGCAAAGTGATAGTTGTGTTTAAAAACGAACAGTTACTAAGATGATGGGGTATTCATAAATAAATTTTACTATACGGAGCAGTTGTATTTGTTGTCGTTGGAATTTTATGTATAAACTTCATCGGTTTTTTTAAATAAATCGTTTTGGTCGGTGATTACAATCATACCTTTTCAATAAAAAAGAAAAAACTGCTAACGCCATCTTTCTATCGCGTAGTTATTTATTTGAACTAAATTTTGCCCGGTTTCTAACGCGCGAAATTCACTGTAAATAAGCAGTACAAATAAGGTTTTGTTGTTGAACAATATTCAGTACACAAATCAACCTGCTGTTTTCAGTTTCCAATTTTAATAATTTAAAACAAAATAAAAGGTTAATAATAATAAGTAATCTATTCCAAATTTTTGTAAAATTCTATCTTTTTTCTATTCAAGTTGAAAAAGCAAGAATGTCTTGCGCAATTAACTCAATGTTTTTAAATTGATTAGTATTGTCTATCAAACAATTAGGGTTCATTTCAAATCACAACGACAAATTGTTTCGTCAAGTGGGGCACTTTAGGGGGTAGTCTCGTTTAGAACACTGAAAAATGACAAGAATGATAAGACTTACTGAATATTTATTACAGCAAAGTGTGGCTTCATTTTTGGAGATTCAATTCTAATGCATGTAACTGTGGACATAACAGAATTTCACTTGCAAAACAGTTTTCTTTCTAAATTTTTGCGTTTTCAACTTCACATATTTTCGTTACAACAGCGTTTTGCACCATAAATTTTGGCTTATACCCTCCCTTAATTCAATCATAATAAATTTTATAACATCAACATCAATTTCTATTGTGCTGCCATCTATTTTTCACAATATACAAAATCCCCCTCTTAACTACGATAGCACGCCTTCATGTTTTACAGGTCTCTGTAAAATCTTAAGCTAATAGATGGCGATAAGGGTTACTTATGTAATAAATTAATAATGCAATTAATAATGCAATAAATTCTTACATGTTCTAGGCACCAAATCTATTGACGATACGTCAAAAAAGTCTAATATTTATTTTTTTTGTCCTATACGTTTCCATGCGTTTCCAAATACCTCGTTTCACATGTGCTAGCGCCATCTAGCACATGTGATTCCCTTAGCATCGTCCTGAACGGACTTCGAACTGGTTAGTTTTTGTAAATTTGAAAGGTGGAAACTCGACCACTCGACGGTCATTTCGAGTTATGCCACGCGGCCACGCATTGTTTAAGCAATGGAGAGAAAAATTTTCCTTCGGGATCGAGAATTCCATTTTTCGAAAACTGTAATAAAATGATGGCTTTGACATGATATTAATCAAGACGCAAAATGACTGCTTTTTGTTTAGTGAACGTAAAAGACTTTTACGTTCTGGATGTAAATCTGTTACGTCCAGCAAATTTTTATTGAGAAAATTATATTCGTATTGTCTTGCCGATTTTTTAGGAACGAGACTTGAAACCGCACTTTGGGCAGCCTTAAAAACTTCCTGAGGCAGATCATCTTCATCATCTCCAGACATAATTCTTATATTTTTACTCTTTCACCTTTTACACACATTAACACGCAATGAAATATAA
>JAWQRJ010000533.1:0-20178 GCA_033557515.1 Diorygopyx duplodentatus | reverse complement strand
CACTTTTGCAGTGTACTCTTCCTTTTCCACCTGTTCATCACTCATCAGTTCTTGAAAGTATTCCTTCCCTTGTGTTAATATATCTTCTCCTTTTGTTAAAATTGTTCCTTTCATTGTCTTTTATGTTTTTTACATATTTTATTTTTTATACATTTTATTGAAGTTTAAAAAATCACCAGAATCATTTACAGGAATGTTATATAAACGCATCGTAACAGAAATACGAAACATAATTTATTTTGTAACTCATCTAAACACATCTAATTATAGGTATAAATCGTAACGCAAGTATTTAACAAAAACTGTGTGTATTAATTAATAAGTGATAATTTCTCACCGAGTTAATTGCTTGGCATGAGCGATTACTTGCCTAGAAATAATTAATCTCTGAATTTCGGCCGTTCCTTCATATATTTGGAAGATTTTAGCATCTCTCATCAGTTTTTCCACCGGATATTCCGTGTTGAATCCGTTTCCACCAAAAATTTGAACAGCATCCGAAGCGCATTTATTGGCTATGTCGGCAGCAAAGCACTTTGATATCGAAGCAGAATAACTGTTCCTAATTCCCCGATCAGTTTCCCATGCTCCTTTCATCCACGCCAATCTGGCCAATTCTACATTGATGGCCATGTCCGCTAGCATGAAGGCTACCGCTTGGTGGTATGCTATTGGAACGCCAAAAGTTTTTCGTTCTAACGCATATTTAGATGCTTCGTACAGGCAACGATTAGCCAAACCAGTTGCTGCAGCAGCGACCTGTAAATAAAATAAACTGAAAATTCATTATCCAACTCAGCCTAAAATTCAAACAGTAGATAGACGTATGAACAGTAATTGTTTAGAAAAGTTATCAAAAACCATAATTTCTACAATTTGGATTCAAACAGAAGCAGAATTAGTCTTTCCCCAATAGTTAATTGTAGTAGTTGGGGATTAAAGTAAAAAATGTATATTAGTATTAAAACTTACAGGTGGCCTTGTTTTGTCGAAAACGGCCATAGCTATTTTAAAACCTTCACCTTCTCCCACCAAAAGGTTCTCTTTGGGAATTCTCACGTCCTCAAACGTTATGCCCCTTGTATCAGAAGCTCTTTGGCCCATGTTAATTTCTTTTCTGCCTGGCGTCACTCCAGCCCATTCTCTTTCTACTATAAAACCTGTGAAAGCTTTGTTAGCTGGGCATTTTGGATCTGGATGTGTACGCGCCAATACAAAATACCTAAATTAAAGTTTTTAGTAGACATTTTTTCTACAGACAACTTCCTATGAGGCTTTGCAATCTTACCAATTGGCAATACCTCCGTTTGTAATCCACATCTTTTGCCCGTTCAATATCCACTCGTCGCCTTTCTTTTCAGCTCTTGTTTTTATGGCATTAACATCAGATCCCCCAGAAGGCTCGGTGACAGCATAAGCCTGTTTAAAATTAGATTAATATCTGGCCATGTGTAAATAGGAAGAAAGCCCGTAAACTTACTGCCACAACAGGTTCTTCCACGAGTCTTCCAAGGTATTTCTTTTTTTGCTCTTTATTGGCAGACATTACTATAGGTGCTTGCTAAAATTAATTTACATTATTAGTTTTCAAATCATATTACCATATCGTCGTCATAGATGGAAAAAGAAATAACTGGCTTAAGATGATCTTACCCCGAGATTTGTGCCACCAAGGGCAGATTGCATTCCACTACATCCAAATGCCAATTCTTCGTCAATGAGCGATGATTCGAAGGCGGTTTGCTCGACGCCACCTTGAAAATTAATGGTGCAATGGATGTAGATAAAGAATGCTTTGGCTAGTAAATTTAACTAGTAAACATTTTACTGCAGGTCTGAATTGAGTTTCGATCACTACTGCAAAATTTTACTAATCTTAAATGGTACAGTGCAAGAAGTCTTGATAATCTGAACACAGGATAATCTGGTTTCGTGGTAATCCGAATAACTAAGCAAAAGGGAACGTTCTGACTATTTAAAAATTCGCAAAAGTCACCACTTAAAAAATTGAAATTGATTTTATTTAACGTTAGCATATCGTTAAGAAATAAAAATTCAAAAATCAATAGGTGTAGGTTTTTTACCAAGTTCAGACGGTATATGCCTAGTAGCAAATCCCAATTCCCAGGACTTCTTGAAAATAGGCCATGGGTATTCCCCGGTTTTGTCATAATGGGCTGCGTTAGGAATAATTTCATCTTTTGTAAATTTTCTTGCCAATTCTTGTATCTCTCGCTGACTATTGGACAGCTCTACAAAAGTTATAGGTTTTATTATGTTGAAATGTGTATTACTCGTATTTTCAAACCAAAATTATATCCACTGGCGAATGCTTTTGTGGATAATCGTCCAATACTAGGTGCTAATGCTTTTAAAATCTGAAAGATAAAGAAAAAACCACTTAAATTATTTTCCGTTTGTGGCCCGTTTATTTACCTTATTTGGATTAGCTATATTTAACATTTTGAAAAATAAAAGTATTGTGACGGATAACGAGTGAAAACTAATTTTATTTTTAGAGTGTCAACGTATATAATCGCAACGTACGAACAAAGTCCAAGTACGAGATGTAGCTTATCGGCAATTTAGGATTAACTTGGTAATAAAACCAGTATACACTTCTTTATCTATAAATACAAAAACTACCGACTCATCCCTGCATGTCTCACTTGATCTGAGAAGTTCGTGTTCACAAGAAGTTTGCAGAATTTTTGAAGAATTTATTTGAAATTTTTGTGGACCGCTAGCACCATCTTTGTGTGGCGGGCCGAATTTACTATGGCCCGCAGTGCTTTCCAGAACGTACCCGTTTATTAAATTCCTTGTCGAATTTGTGGTCGATTTTATTCAACATACATTGTCCAAAGTCGCACCGTTTAGAAGTTATTGGACATTTAAAGTACTCGCATATCACGTATTTAAATATTTGTATTCCCAAAGTCGCACCGTTTCAAGATCGGGGGTTAAGTGAGAGAAAGTCGCGTGGGTGAACCACGCCCACTCAGTTAGTTGTATAATGCGTCTATCCATTTTATTTATGTATAAAAGTAGGTATTATTTGTCTTATGAAAAATCTGGGTAAACTTGTATTCAAAATTCGCGCCATACGTGATTCAAAGGGAAAGCTGATGTTTGAATGTGGCATGGTGGCATCCGTGGCATCAATGGAAAGTGGAACGCAAACTAATGATTTGCGTTTTCTTTAAATTCTAACTGTATTTTAACGTGATTTTAACTAATATCACTAGCAAAAGTGTAATAAGGATCTATCTAGTAGGCCGAAGCTTCAGATAACGAAACCGTAACTATAAGAATAATTTTAAACGACCTGTTATATACGACCTAAAAGATGTCTAAAGATATCACCATAAAACTTGAGTTACCAGAGTGTGACATTGATGAGAAAGGTGATGAGGAATATTTGGAGGTTATACCACCGCCTTACGAAGAAATAACGACAATGAAAACTGAAGTGGTAGCTGAGTCGTATGATTTCCAAACGTCATACAATGAGGAAATTTTATACGTGAACGTTAAACCAGATGTGTTTAAAACTGAACACTTTGCACATTTAGATGACGTTCAACGATTGCCAAACGAAAATCCTGGTAAGTGATCTTTTTAAAACCACGTTTTAAGTTTATCAGAACTATTCAATCAATGGATTTTTATAGTCATATTCATGCAAAATGGATTAAACGGCTTGTTATGGTTCTATTCTACCACACCTTTGATCTTTACGTTATCGGTTTGGTGACCGTGAAATAACGAATACCATCAAATTGGTGGTTCATTTCATGTTGATAATAAATCTTAAACAAAGAATAGAGATATGAAGTCTTTGCATTTGAAAACCGATATTTTGGTATTAATCTATTGCTATAAACATTACATTTTATAACAATGTTTAAAAATGACATATTAGAAGTATCCGATATAAGTAATGTGGTTTTTGATAGTAATTTTTTTAAATTTTATGTAAGAATTAATACAATTTCAATTTATAATATAATCTTCATTGTTATTGACGATCTTCATCATCTTACGGCGAAACTTTCTATTTCCTTCCTTGTATCATTTTCTGCACTGTCCTCAAATAAATTTATGTCGTCCATGCTGTCACCACTTTCAACCCATTCTTTTGATCTTCAGAAATTGGACTTGTTGATCTTTTTGGCTTTGTTTTTGTTTTGTGTATTTTCTGTAGCTCATTTTCTTTCTTTTTTCGAGTCTAATTATTATTCTTTCTTCTTTTTCTCTTTGTTCCTTCAACTTTTTTTCTTTTTCTCTTTGTTCCTTCAACTTTTCTTCTTTTTCTCTTTGTTGCTTCAACGATTCTTCTGTTTTCTTTAGATGGTATTTCTGCCAAGCCTCGGAGGTTATTACTGACGGTATTTTTTCTTTAGATTTTCTTTTCTTTGAAAGCTGAGGATCTGGCCAAAATAGAGCTCGTTTAAATAGTGATGGGATATTTTTAGGAATGTTACATTTGATTTTGGAGGTGACGTATGTATTATGGATGGAGTTGGTGGGATTTTTGGACGAATGATTTTATAAGCACTGGTTGAAGGAACAGGCGATTATCAAAACTGTTCATAATAACATTTGTGGTTGCAATAAAATATCAACATTGGTTTCTTCTTCTTCATGAACAGCTACATCATTTAATACAATTGAGTCTACATTGTTGGAGTTGTTTTCATTCCTCACTTCAAGTTGGTGCTTTGTATTTTTCCACAAGTAAAACAGTGACGTGTCTTCAAAAGGACCAGTCCATAGATCTTTATTGTAACTGAAATATTTGATTCTATGAAGTGAAACTCTCTTTCAACTTTGCCCATCCAATGCTGTTTGCCACTGTTGCCTCAGCTCGTGTTTTCTTTTCCTGTAGCAATCTTGTTAAAATTAACATTTTCAACATTAAATGGGCAAGGACCGCGCGTTTTGAAGCCATTTTTATAACTCGCTTCTGTAATCTGACCAAGACATTTATTCAACACTGGTGCAAAGTTTTCTTTTTGATTTTTTCCGAAAGTGCTCCATCCTTCATTTCTTAACTTTCTCCACGCTGCTTTAAGTGGATGAAAAACAGCTACCCATCCATTCGTTGGAGTAGATGTGTTGAATTAGGGTACAATGATATTAATTCTATTTCATTTTCACAGCAAAATTTTGACACGTATAGTGTTAAATGTGACACAAAAAAACAAAATTGCTGCTGAATGTGTTGTTCGTTCAACCAAGGCAAAAAGATATTTGTTACGTATTAATAAAAAACAGGACATCACACATCCAGCCATTTTCAGACTTACCAATTCCCCATGAAAGGGGGACACTAAGTGCTATGTGACTAGGAATTATTTCATAAGAGAAAACAATCATAGGCGGTGGCACATCCCCTGCTGCATTCGCAGTAATTAGTACAGTCAGATTTTCTTTCTCATCAGTGTTACCTGCTGCGTAAACATTCTTCCCCCCCTTCCTTCTAATAACTCTTCTTTTGGCTGCAGAAAAAATGCAGACTCGTCTGCATTAAACACTCTTTTGGGATCCTTCGTTATGCCCAGCAAAGGATTTTCCCGAAAGACAGGACCCAAGCCACACAGGACAATTTTGGTTTAAGTCCCACTATTCAGATGAATTAGTTAGTTCTGATCACCAATAAACCAAAAAGTATGAACACCGGCCGCGAAAGCCTACAGCAACGTTTAACTTCTTTATAACGTGCTGTGCTTTGTGTAGATGTAGTCTAACCTAAAAAGGTTTTTACAGAGTTTTTTTTAATATACAGGATGTAACAGAAAGGTTTGACCAAACTTCAGGAGCACATTCTACAACCCAAAATAAGACAAAAATTGGTAATAAACATAAGTCTTAAAATGCTTCCTTAAAAAGTTACAGCTATGTTAGAATTGGAAGAATTCGTAGGTAGTAGGATTTATTACAAAATTGTAAATCAGAAAGGCTGTAGATTGTGTGTTTTTTATTGGGTTTGTTGTATAACAATCAGTGATAGTTACTGACATATGTCATACTTTTTTTCCTCCAGGGCGCTTTATTATTGTAAATCCTGAATGACACAAATGAAGAAATAAAAGACATAAATATATAATGCTTGTCCATAAGCGTCTGCGTGAGGGAATCTCTCCCAAACCCAATAATACTGTTCGGGGGTTAAAAGAAACACCCAAACACCACCGTTAGAAGAAGAGGTACTTCATAGAATTGCGGAGAACCGTGGAAGTAGTGCGAGAAACTTATCCGAAGAATTAGTTGCTTCCCATATGGCTGTATGGGAAAATCTGCATGAGCAGCAACTTTACCTGTACCACATACATTCCCATTGCCTGTACAGGTTCTTACCGATGTTGATTTTCGTCCACGCATGCTATTTTGTGAATGGTGTCTACAACAGTGCAGCAATCCAAACTTTCATGTTTGTCTTATTTTGGGTTGTAGAATGTGCTCCTAGAGTTTGGCCAAACCTTTCTGTTACACCCTATAATAAATATAGTAGTATATAAATAAATAGAAGAATGTTGTAAAATGCAACTTACAGTCAAAGGGTAAAAATCTTCCAACGGACAGTTAAAAACATATAAATGTAAAAGTTTACAACAATTAAACACTGTTTGAGAACACAAGAACAAAGAGAAATGTGGGGCGACAGTTTAAAAATTAGGCGTGTGCTGAAAATATAAACGTGCAGAGTAACTAAGACATATGGTAAACCAGTTTTTAAAGTTTTAAATGTATCATAAAGGCAGAATATACCGATACAGAAATGGAATTTGAAACATAAATAAGTTAGAAGAGAAGATTAGAATTTAAGGGTTGTCCCTAAAAATTTGTTCGTTCGTTAAGAAGAACCACTTTTTCAAATTTATGCTTCTCAATCTCCATTTGCCCTAACAAATCCACCTTTTTCCTCTTTTCTACTTGCAGAATTTTTGCGTTGGTGTAATCTACATTATGGCCTGTCTGGGTGTTGTGTTTGTATAAGATGGAACTAGACTTTATTTTGTGCTCGTGAACGCGTTTTCCTAGTTTTCGCCCAGTCTGTCCTATGTAAATTTTTTCACAATTGATATATGGTATTGAGTATATGGTGTTTTTTTTTGAGTGGGGGGACTTTAGCTTTATAGTTTGTAAGGATATTATATATTATGTTGTATATTTTGAAGGCACATAGAGGGTGATTCTGTATTTACTGCGGATTTTAAATTGCTAATATTATAGGCTAAGGGTTCATAATTTTTTTAATTAAATGGTTAATTAAATTTAATTAAATGGTTGTCCTGTGGTCTGTGGATGTGGTAGAATAGTATAGTAGATCTTCTTTTAAGGTTTGTTTTGAACTGATTTAGCCGATAATTTTAATGTTGTAGCCATTATCGTTGGCTATATCGTAGATATATTGTAATTCGCTTTTGTGGACTTCTTTAGATAGGGGGTAGGTAAAGGGCCGATGTATAAAGGAACGGAAGACAGAAATCTTATGGGAATCTTAATACAAGTATGGTATTCAATTTCTTCAAATTTCATTTTCAATTTCAATAACTGAGTATTCGTCTTCTATTCCTGTTCCTAATAAGTTGACAAATGAAATCATATTAGTTCGGTTGTTCGTAGTAATGGAATAAAGTTGCTGAATATCAATATTATATTTTATTAATACCTTTTCAACCGTGTTTTTAATGTAAATTCCAGTATGTTTATCTTCTCAGTCATTCCCAAAGTAAATACATTTATTTGACCGTCTATTATCTATTTAGTCAAGTAGCTGTGTCAATTTTTAACACGTTGACGCCGGCGCTCGGTTTTGTGTTTGAGTCTAGCCGTCGGGTGTACCACCGGTGGTACACGCCGGCGTTAACGTGTTAAAGATATCTTTTTTTTCAAGTGCTGTACTAATTTAAGAGCCGTCTCTGGTATTAGCAATGTAATATTTTCTGAATTCACTAAAAAAATATCTATCGCAGTAACAGCCATTGGCAGTAATAAGTTCAATACAAGCTTTAAGAACTATTTCGTTGCTCAATTGTACTTTAAAAAATTCTGATATTGGGAAATTCCTTGTGAACGATTTTCTAAACAGCTACTACTTGGGAGTAGATTCATCTTTTATACTCAACTTTGTCTTCTTTTCGTTTTAAATGTAGTTCCAAATTGCAGCTTGATCTCCCTTTATAGAAGTGTCGCACATATTACGCATGCTTTTATTTTCTGTTTTGTTATATGTGGAAAAATCCCTGCTAGTGATTGTCTTATTTCTCCCCATTCTGTATAAAGAAGGAAAAAAACAAAAATAAATAAATTAAAACAAATAAAAAATTACAAAATAGTTATTATCAATTGAAATTTATATACTTAATCAAAACAATTTATAATTTATATAAATTTATAATAATAACAATTTATAACTGATAATCAAAACAAGTATTTGAAAGAAAAAATATATTAACGAATGAAATTAATAACAGTTTTAAAAATTAATACTTACGTTATCAGTAAATCAAGATATCAGTACTAAACAATTAAATCATTAAATTCTGCATAAGGATGGTGAAGGTGACATATTTATCAAAACAAAAATCAAATCAAATTAGCTACGGGAACCCACAAATACAAATGAAGAAACAGCTGAAGTGGAGAGTAAGATTGTTTGAACATGTACCTAACCGAAATAAACTAATTTTTTTCCCGATTTAGCTCCGGTTTTCGTTTCGACAAAAATAACGCCTTTGTCCGGTTTTCAATTCAGTTCAAGTTCGCAGCACTGCGATAAACCTCACTTTCCTTTACTGATATTTCCATTTATTGGAATTGGACTTGATATAATGAAAATTTGATTACACCCAGAAAATGAAGAGAAACATTTTTTTACATTTTTCTTGTAATTTTGTTAATATTCGTAATATATATTTTTATTTTTGTGATTGTATTAAAGTAGATAGATTAGTCTTATATATACATGATGTATATAGTAGATATACAGGATGCGGCAAACTAACTTCCTTATTTCATATCGCAATAAAACAAAATATATATATATATATATATATATAGAGATATCTTTTTAATGTATTTTTTATACAAAAGTTAAACATTTAAAGTTTTGGTTTACATCGTTTTAAGAATCATGTCGGGTAAGTGACTCTCACCATTGTCGATACACTGGTTGAACCGAATTCTGCTGTTTCTCATCACTCTCCTCAACATATTGATGGGTATGTTGGCCGTTTCTTCCTGAATGTATCTTGGCGGTTGGTGTAGACACGGAATTTCAAATATCCCCACAAAAAGAAATCACAAGGGGCTAAATCGCGTGAACGCGCCGGCCACTCCAAATCGCCTCTCAGTGGAATGAGGCACTCTGGAAAAGGCTCTCGCAACACAGCCATCGATGCCCTTGCAGAATGGACCATGTGCTCATTTCATCAAGTCATGGCAAAATTTTTTTTTCGAGCAGGACGGATTTGTCCTCAAACGACTTTTTTTGTGGGTTCTTGAAACAGGCCGTTTATGGCCACGAGCGAGCGGAAAATCTGGGTGCCCTGAGAGCTAAAATAATAGAAACAGCTAACCTTATCACACCTGAAATGCTTTCCAATGTTAGAAGGAATTTCTATGAGAGATTAGGTTACTGCTTGGCATCTCAGGGCGGCCCATTTCAGCCGCAATTGTAATTTTTTTTAATTTAGTATTCTTTTTTATGTTCAAATGGGGTTTTAAGAATTTATTTTATTTTAGAATATTTTTTATTTTCCTTTTATAACAATAGATTTATGTTCCTTTTGTGCAATCAACATTTAATGCCTATAAAATTTTGAAAGGAGATATTTCTAAGATCTCCGTCTTACATAGATCTTAGAAATATTAAGTAAAAAAGCACTAGCTAGTACGGTACACTAGCATGGACGCGCCAAGCGCAACTGAAACCTCCGCTGAGTTAACATGTGCCTCCAACTACGCTGTGGGCGTGGCTTAAGTGTTATGGTAGGGAGGACAACGGCCTGGCTATGGTACCGGAATATATCCTCGTACGGTATAATATAACTGTTGATACCACCAATGTTCATCATAGAGAAATAAATAGTAAGCGGCCATCTGAAGCTGATCCTTGACACTGAGTATAAAGTTTTCATTTCATGCACAATGTCCACTGCGCCTTTTGTTTAAGTTATAACGTGTAATCATTTCAGGCTTCGTTTGATTTCCGGTACTTTTGTCGATTGCATCATCATGCACATAAGACAAAAGAAGTACATTTTTCCTTTTATCTAGGAACATAACATATGTCACCGGTGTGTTGTTTCTATAAAAAGCAAACATACTACTATAAACTGATCTGTGTTTCATAATTGTCAGTTCCAAAGGTTTTTATTATTTCGCAAAGTCCCAAAAGGTTGCCAAAAGTTATACGTGTGCCTTTTCGTCGCTTTCTGCTCTCATCCTATATCCTAAATACGCAAAATCAGCTACCTTCTGTATATCCCTTACCCCCACTTCCACTCCTCCTTTCTTCTTCTACCTCCTCCATTTCTGAAGCTCATTATTTTCGTCTTTTCTATATTCACCTGTAAATTTTCCCCCCAGATACCTTTCTATACTTCTCACCATCCCTTTCATTTCCTTCACTTCGTTCGCCACCAGGACCATATCGTTTGCATAAGCCACTGAGTGAACCTTCGTTCTTCCCACCATTCTTCCCTTCCATATATTGTGCCTCCAATCTCGACTCTAAATTTCCTCTGTATGCTGCCAATAAACTGCGACTCAGGCATCCCCATCTCACTCCCTTTATGGTGCAACAGGTCTCACTTTGGTCTTTCCCTACACTGACCTTACCTGCCATCTCCTCCAGTCTCCTCACTAGTTGTTGACGTATAATCCTTTTCCTCAGATAATTTCAAAGCTTTTGTTTGTTCGCAGTGTCAAATGCTAGGTGTTTTAATATGTATATATTATCGATCACACTTCTGCCTTTTCGAAAACCCACTTGCTCGTCCTTTAAAATGTCCATTTCCTCTAGTGCCTGCTGCAATCTTTCCTCCAACACCATCAGGTAGATCTTGTAAGCTGTGCTCAGCAAACTTATTCCCCTGTAATTTTCTACCTTGTCTTTCTCCCCCTTTTTATTATGTATAGAGCATATCAATGCGACTTCCATTGTTTTAGAAAATTTCCTTTCTTTTTATTTTTCCTGTGGCATTTTCGACTTCTTCCCTTGTGGACTCCCATAAAATATCTACTCCAATCCTTCATCGATATGTTCTTACTTACTTTTGCAGTTTTTCGTTTTTTCTATTTTTATTTAAATAAAATTTTCCATGCCTTTCTCTGTTCTTATTGCGCACATTTCTTCTTCCTCCACTCTTCTTTCTGCTTTCTTCCATTTGCACATTTCTTTTTTGCTTCTTTGCATTCCTTATCCCACCATATGTTTTTGTCTAAACCCCCATCCTTTCTGAGGGATGGGAGTCTGGGAAAAAATACAGTCTTCATATTCTCTCTTTCCCGTGGCTTCATTCACTCTCCTTATCAGCTCATCTATCCCTTTGTCTACTTCGTATTCCTCCCATTCTATTTCACTTGATTGTTCCCTGTATCTCTCTGTACTTTCCTGAGCGATGAGTTTCCTGGTTGTTTTTTTTGCTTTTTCCCTTTCCTTTCCCTTTCACCCTTTATTTGTACCTCCAGTGGTTGTTGATCGGAGTCCACTGTGTCTTGTACTGCAAATCTTTCCACCTGTTCCCATGCTTCCTCTTTCATAATTACATAATCAATCACTGATTCCTTGTCTCCATCCATGTTCCCATTTAAAATTTCCCCTTTCCTCCGTCATATCTAGTAACTTTTTCCCTTCATCATTTTCCTATCTGTCTATGTGCTATCTGCTTGCCACCTCTCTCCCTTCCCCCATTCTTGCATTGAAGTCTCCTGCAATTGTTAAAAGATCTTCTTCTGTCTCCGGTACCAATTCCACTATTCCTTTTCTAGTCTTCCTCCTTACTTGGCTATATGTTGTAATAATTTTGTACCTTCTGTTCTCTATTTTTAAGTGCTTTCCACCATTCCTAGTCGCTGATTACCTATCTGTTTACTCTTACGAAATATACAACACGGACGAGCAGAACGTTAACACCTAGTGTTTCTAGCAATGTGAAGACCACCCAGAAGCCAAAAGTTTATAAAAAATAAGGAAATAAGGAAGACAAGAAAGCTCAATGCACAATTTCGAAATAAAGGGGTTTAATATTTTAAGAACCCACATTTGTCATTGTGTGCTATCTCCTCTCTTTGTGCTATTACATATATTTAGAATATTAGTTTGGTGAACATGATTGAGATGTCTCGCAAATAAACGTAGTTGAGTTATTGTTGTGCAGTTTAACAAACACTTTAAAAGTTATAAGAAGTTTCAAAATTTATATAACTATGAACAGGATTAGAAGGGTCTAATCAATTCTTGTTATGCCTACTCAAAATGCAACCGTCATAAGATATTGATATTGTTAGTAAAATTAATAAAACATAACATTTTATTAATACAAACCTCAATAAATTTTCAGGCACTGCACCAATCGTTCCTTTTCTATCGACTTATGCAAGACAATTAGGATTTTCAAGCTCGATAGTTGGTGTCATGTACATGGTGATGCCGATCATGGGCATGCTGGCAAAACCACTATTTGGAGCGATTGCTGACAGGTTTCGATGCCAAAAGATTATCTTTCTAACCTTCATTCTGGTGAGCGCTGGCGCATTTCTAGCCACATACTACTCTCCATCAATAGAGGTGGAACGTAAGATGCATTTGGCGTGTGACCAGTCGTATGCCTACTTGGACACGTGTGAGAGTTTGAACTATTCAAATGAATGTACCACAGAACAGCTATTGCACGAAGTTGGTAAAAATGGTACAGTTATGTGTGAGGTAGAAAATTTGATTTTAAGATTGTGGCCATATTAGATAATATGCTGTATGGTAGCATCATTTTTATTACTAAGCAAAATAACTTTGCCAATTCACTTTTTGTAATATTTAAAGTACCGTTACTGGTATGTAGATGGTATTGGTAAGTAGAATAAGCATTTTTTTTTAAATATGTGCAGAATTTAGCCCAAGGAAACTGCCTGCAGTTCTGCATAATAGAAATTGAAACTCTAAAAGAATATCGAGTTAAACAATAACTTTCCACCACACTTTATACCTTAAGCTTTATTTAATATGACCACACCTCACTTAAAAAAAACTATCTATCTATAGAATCTTTTCAGCTAAATTGTCAAATGCAGCCCAATTTCTGGAAAACGATCTGTGAAGGGTGGAAAGTTGAACAGTATTGCCTAAACATAACTCAAGATTATTTAAAGTTCTCTGCTGAGTTGCCGATGTATCATATGGAGAAGTTGGGCACATGCTTATATTTTCGAATAGCACACACGATAATTGATAATGAGCAGTATTATCCTAACTGCTTTGATGAAGCACACCACATGTTCACAATGTGTGATGTAAAGTGTGATGAATATCTTGTGAACGATCTAGTAACTATTCCTACAGTGGAAGACAATGAAGTCTATGGAAAATATCAGTTTTGGTTGGTGTTTTTTTTTATGATTGTAGGATGGGTGAGCCAGGCTATAGTAGTGAGTGTTAGTGATGCAGTATGTTTCGCAATGCTGGGTAAGTTAATAACTTTAAATTCATTGATAAAATCAGCCTTATTAATTTTATTAACGCTACTTGGTCCTATTTCTGATTGCCTAAATAACCTCAGGAAACATTTTTATTAATTCAATGCACCTTACAAAGTTTGTGCTTCCGCTTCAGGTAACTTTTCTCATAGCTCACGTGAAAGTTCACATAAGCCAACAAAATATGATTTTCTTATTTTGTGTTTGACAATTCCCTCTTAGTTTTGCATTAAGTATTGGCAGATATTTGGCAACTGATAATTACATAACAAATCGTATGTATTCTTACACCATTTTAACCACACTGAAATGAAAACAAGGCATGTTGCCAATCTATAATAAAATATTAAGTGTACCCAATTTTATTGCGTATCAATATTACTAGTACTATTTCTGTTGATTTCAGAAAACCAGCCAAACAAATACGGCATACAAAGATCATTCGGTGCTTTAGGATGGGGTATTTTCTCTATTATATCAGGGTTCATGATTGACACTTCAAGCCAGGGTACAACCAAAAACTACATGCCAGTATTTTATCTTGGTGCAGCACTTTTAGTTGTAGACTTCATATCTTCGAGCAGATTAAATGTAAGTTTATTACTTGTCTCCAAGTAAGAAAATGATACATATTTTTTTCAGTACACTCAAAAGAAAATGACAACAAGGATAGCACATGACGTAGCGCAGTTATTAACAAACATACGTATCGTAGTGTTTATAGTATTTTGCATATTTATTGGAATGTGTACTGGATTGATATGGCAGTTTTTCTTCTGGTTAATTGAAGATCTGGCTAAGGAACAAGGCTGTGGGTATATGGAGTGGATAAAGACGCTTCAAGGACTTCTCATGGGTATTCAATGTCTTTTGGGTGAACTGCCATTCTTCTTTGTTTCTGGTTGGATATTGAAACGCATAGGACATGTACACG
The DNA here is from genome assembly GCA_033557515.1 of Diorygopyx duplodentatus. Lineage (NCBI taxonomy): Eukaryota > Metazoa > Arthropoda > Insecta > Coleoptera > Scarabaeidae > Diorygopyx > Diorygopyx duplodentatus. The sequence continues at coordinate 5,540 of JAWQRJ010000533.1, read as the reverse complement.
CTATGAGTTTAATTTTACTGGTTATTGGAGTTAGATATATTTTGTACTCTGTAATCAGTAACCCTTGGTTCTTTTTACCTGTGGAGCTATTGAATGGAATCACTTTCGGACTGTTCTATGCATCAATGGCTTCTTATGCAAGTATTGTGGCACCACCAGGAACAGAAACGACAGTTCAGGTAAAAACAATAATCACAAGATTGATTAACAACGTAATTACCCAGTGAGATTAAAGAATTTTGAATTTCCAAATTTTAATTTTCCTCATTCAGATTGCTGCAACCATACCTTTATTTCACTCGTACACAATAATACCTTGTTTGCCAAAGTTATGAGAGGAATACTTTCTTTATTACTAACATTTCCTTCTTAGAACATCGCCAACACTAAGATTTATACTAAATCCTAAATTTTAGGGTTTGGTCGGTGCAGTTTTCGAGGGAATTGGTGTCTCATTAGGAAGTTTAGTTGGAGGACATTTGTACAATGAATTTGGAGGAGTATGGACGTTCAGGATATTTGGAATTGCATCGTTAATATTGTGTTTAACACATGCAGCTGTTCAACATATCATCAGACGTTCTGCACAAGGTAAAGAGTAGTTTGTGTCGCAGTACTTAGTCTTATAATTTCGTTATAGTTTCGTAGAGAATATTTGTGTAGGTATTGTATTTTAGAAGCTTACTAGTTCTAATGTCATTTAGATGCAATTTTTGTGTAATTGAAGGCAAGAAAATTTATTTGTGGTCAACACCAAATATATAATATTATGTTTTTGTTGTAGTTTTATATAGAAGGAAAATCTCTAGTTGTATTGTCATATTAGAAAATCATTTTAATCTTTGCAATGGCCCAAAAAAATCTTAAAATATTTTCCAAATTTTGCAAACAGCACACTAAATTTTTTAAAATGGAATACCCTGTATATTATTGTACTTTTTGGTTTTTCACTGATTTTTTAATTAAATCTTATTAGTTCTATAGCATCTAAAATTATATGTTGGGGAGTTATTTACTGTTGTCTAATGTGGGATGAGATATTTTTTATTGAGGCCGTTTTCATGTTATCCTGTGCAAAATTGCTGTTCTTGCAACTTCCAATACTATTCTCTATACCTAATGTTCATAATTATCAAGAGCTATGATTAATTTAATTATCAACTCAAATATTTCTTTACACCATGAAATGTGAAAAAAAGCATTATCCTGTTTTATATTTTTTTTGGAAAATTTTTAAGGAAGCCGTCAATAGCTCCCAAACATAATTTTAGGTGCTATAGAACTCAATAAGATTTAATTAAGAATTCAGTGAAGAACCAAAAAGTGCAATAATATAAGAGGTGTTCCAGTTAACAAAATGAAGTTGTGTGCTGTTTTGGATAATTTTTTTTCCCCTAAAATACTGTATAGTTAGAAATGTTTTATAGATAATTGTTTGATTGAAGGATTTTTTTTTGGAACATTGCTTTGAAGTAGATAACCACTTAAATGACGATTATATCTGTCATAACTACAGACGAGGTTCAATTATCTTTCTAAAAATATATACAGTGTGGAACAGCAAAAATGGAGTAAATTCAATATTTTCGCATTTTGACACATGTCAAGGAAATGCCGAAATGTGTCAATTTTAGATTCTGAAATGGTACCCTGCAACGTAAAAATGTCATCCCTAAAATCAATCCACTTCGGGTGACAGTTGCAACCCCCAAGTTTTTAAATTGGAGGTAGGGGTTTGTGATACCTCATTTGAAAGGTCTTTTCATTCTCGTCGTTTTAGTCGTGATTTTAAACTTTATGGGAAAAATGAACAGTAAAAAAAAATCGTGATTTGCGAAATTCGCTACAACAAACTAGAAACTTCGTAACTAATCCGTTTTATTCTTGATAATGAAGAAAATACAAAATTCATGTGTCTGAAACAGAACTTCATTTCTTTAAATGTAACACCCTGTATATTATTGCACTTTTCGATTCTTCTCTGAATTCTTAATCAAATCTTGTTAAGTCCTTTAATCAAGTCCTATAGCACCTAAGTTACTTGTTGGAGAGCTATTGAAGACTTCCTTAAAATTCTCCCTTGCAAACCCATATTTTCAAAAATTTAGTATCTAGTCACTGTGAAATATGTGATTGCGTTTTTTAGTGTAATTAATAGCCAGTATGTAGGGATACTAGCTTCTAATTTGGAATGAACATTTTTATACAGGATGTTTTCTTTTTCTATCTATTTTTTGAAATGTTCAAACGTAAAAACCCCAAAAAAAATTTATATCATCCTACGTAAAATTTGATATTCTTCCAATTTCTTATACCATTCCCTCTACCTAAAGATGATAGCTATGATTAATTTAATTACCAATTTGAATATTTTTAAGATAGCCATATATCAAAAACAAAATTAAAATCACACAATAAAAAAAATTCAATTTCTTCAATATTATGTACAAAAAGATTAACTAAAGGGTTAACTACAACAAGTGTTTGAAATGTTGTCCATGCTGCTCAATGCATACCTCAATTCTGCACCGAAAGTGTTCAGGCACGTTCTGGAACATTACTCATGGAAAAGTCAAAAGATATGAAATATCAGGAGAACAAAGCCGCCAACTTATTGGCCCACCTTCCCCGATCCCCTTTTGAGGAAATACCTGATTGAGCCATTGTTTAACTTCCACAGTGAAGTGAGAGGGCACCATCTTGTTGTAGCCACATGTTTTGTATCTTAGTTAGAGGAACATTTTCAAGGAGCTCTAGCAATTTATTGCTTAAGAAGTTTGAGTATTTTCATTTCAATGTGCATCTAAGAAAATCAGACCAACAAGAATATTACCAAATATTCCTCTCCAAACATTTATACTCCATCTGTCTTGGTGAGAAATTTTTCAAAAAAAAATAGGGATTTGGTCAGTCACAATAACACGATAACACGATAAGGAATTTTAGAATATATGTACATAAATAATGAAAACAGCGTACTTAACACGCAGCTTCATGTATTTATTAGAAGGAAGTAACATAATATGTTTTACAGTACGAACAGAACAAACATTAAAGAAAAAAGTTGAACATTAAAAAAGTCTTTCATAGTCTTTTGTTTCTCTTTTTTCATCCTTTTAGATGCGGCAATATTTCGCCACCGTTTGAGAAAAAGTAAATCGTGGGCAGTTACTTCTTCCTGCTGCTCAATGTAAGCCAGGGCCAACTCGATAGCTTTTAAGCCATCGGAATGCGGTATTCTTTTGATTTAGTTTTCATCGTCACTGTCACTTTTATTGTTGGGAATGTTGGCAATTTCAATGATGGCGTCATTGGTTAACTCTTGCACCTCGTCCCCGTTCGTCCATTCTAGGATATCTTCACTGTTTATAGAGTTGAATAATGGAAGTTTATTTGCAAGAGTAACAAGTTCAACGACATCATTGTTTGAATCCCTCTTCGGTTTTTCAATCCAAAAATCTTCCACCATGATTTTTGTAGCGTTGATTTCTTTATATTGTCCCATGCCTCAGCTACCCAATATAAAACGTCTTTAATAGTGATATCTTTCAATACTTTTGTCACATCTTCACGTTCATCTAAACGTTTGATCAAATGTTGTAGCAACCTTTTTCGGTAGTTCCTCTTTAAAGTTTCTAAGACGCTTTGATCGAGTGGCTGAATTAGTGATGCAACATTGGGAGGTAAAAAAAACTGCTCTAATTTCGCCACTTTCTAATTCTTCAGCATTTGGATGGGTCGGTCGGAGCATTGTCGAGAACGAGTAAGGCTCTTCGGGGCATTTTTTTCTTTTCAAGGATAGTCTCTACGTTAGGGATAAACTCCCGAAAAAAACACTCTTTAAAAATGGTTGAGTCCATCCAGGCACTCTTTTGGTTTCTACATAACACTGGTACACTAGCCACATTTAAATTTTTGAAAGCTCGTGGTTTCTTTCATTTTCCGATAATTAAAGGTTTCAGTCTAAGGTCACCAGAAGCATTTGTGCATCCCAACACGGTCACTCTGTCTTTGCTTTTCTTATAACCGGGAGCGGACTTTTCCTCGCGGTATACCAGTGTTTTGGTAGGCAACATTCTAAAATTTAAACCCGTTTCATCACAATTGAAAATTTGTCCAGAAGTAAGGCCTAATTTAAAAATAAGCTTTTCAAAGTTTTCTTTGAACTGCATCATATCCTCTACATTAGCAGACAGCTTCTCTCCACTGATATTAAGTTGTCTTATTCCATACCTTTTTTCCACCGGTCTAACCATCCTGAACTGGCAGTGAACTCTTCTTCCCCATCTTTAAATCGTTTGCGAAACTCAATTGCTTTGACTTGGAGCATGGGTCCACTAATTGGGCTTTCCATTGACCGCAATTGGGAGAACCAAAGAAACAATGCCTCGGACATTTCTTCAAATTCACTCGTTTTTAGTGTTTTACGAAGCTTGCCACTATCACCAGTACTACTACACGCACTCTAGGATGCCCACTTTTCGAGTACTTCTCTTTTCCGCCTTCAATCCCCCACAGTTACTTCAACTCCTAAATCTGTCGCCACCTTCCCAATTGTTTCCCCATTATCAAGCCGTTGAATAGCATTTAATTTCATTTCCAAAGATACCACGACTCTTCCGTTTACCACTCATACTCGGAACTCAAAAGAAAAAAAACACAGAACAAAAACTATGGATTTCAAAATAAATGCGTCGTGCGGTTGAAAAATACATTGAACTGTATGCACAATACAGAGACTCAAGACGAAGAACATCGAGCGATAGCGATGAAAAGCAAGGCTATTAAAAAATTACTTTTTTGGACCTCGTTAATACGGATCCTCGGATAATCGAGGCTCGTTTGGGTACCTCGGTTAACACGGATCCCCGGATAATTGAGGCTCGGATGATCGGGACTTCACTGTATGTTGTTTATAAACGATGTTGCGATTATTCAGTAATAAAGAGTAAAGTTATTTTATACATTTATTATTAATTGTACCATTTATTTGATAAAATTACTTTTGTAATTGGAAATACTAAATTCATCTTTTCTACTACAATCCTAAGATTTTAGGATTGTGGCACAAGACAAAAGACAAAGACACATCGACAAAGACACAAGACAAACTTTGTCATTGTTCTATTTCTTGTGCCCATTTATAATACTTATACAGAATAAAAAGTTATGTATATACGTTTTATATTATTTATGTTTTTTAAAATGTATTGAAGTAAAAAACAATATTTTGTACAGGATGTGCCAAAAAAGCATGGCAGCCCACAGTTACCTTTTTTTAAATAGAACACATATTACTCGATATTTCAATTCCTCTCAAAATTTTATTAATAATTTGTATAAAACACCATATACCTAAATTTTACCGTTTTCGAGATATCGAATTTTAAACAATATTTTTTTATAAATTTATAAAACATTCAGGTTCATTTAATTACCGTTACCCTAAAAATAAATAAACCCCGTCAAGTTTTTGAACTACCATGTAATGTTAAATCTAAGATAGCTAGATAAAAATGTTAAATACAAAAGATTTGGGG